>JAYDZG010000012.1:1821230-1833175 GCA_034509265.1 Microcambeva bendego
TCTACCTAAGACACTTTCAATGATGCAGGTTCCAGGTTGTTTATAACTACATACCTCGTAACGAAGACGAGCTGGAGCTGAGAGAAGGTGACGTGGTGGATGTAGTAGAGAAGTGTGATGACGGCTGGTTTGTAGGTGAGTGAAACGCATCCGAGTTGCTTTAACAGACTGAATTTACTTTATTTATCTTAAATTACACTTATTTTAAAGATCTTAAACAATATATACCTCATAAGCTAACGTGGAGTTATTTCGTTAGGGAAATCTCGGAGGAGTCGGATGTTCGGGACGTTCCCAGGAAACTACGTCAAGACTCTTTAATGAAGAATAAAGCACAACCCTTCGAGACCTGACAGGGAACTCGACCCTGAGAGTGTGTGATCAGTGTGTGTGTGTGTGATTTCATGCAAAAACAAGCTCTCACTAGCCATTCACACTCATTTCCATTTGATCCTCTTTTTAAGGTTTGTTTTTCTTTCTGAACGACTTAGCTTTAGCTGTGCAAGTTATATTTTTCAAAAGAGCAATAGTCCATCTTCACCGATGGGAGATGTGTTAGATCAATCATGGCGAACGACGATAATAGAAAAGTGACCGTGTGTGTGACAGATCAGCATTCAGATGTTATTTTATTATTATTATTATTATTATTATTATTATTATTATTATTTGTGCAGTGTATTCTGAATAATGACGTATATTTTTAATAGTGCTAATCCATGTTATTTGCGGCGCCGTTCAGAACACTCGAGAACGCCTTACAAAAGAAAGTAACATGCATCAATGAGTTATTAAAATTAAATAGAAAACAAAGAGAAACATTTAATAACATCAAGAAACTCAAACCCTGACTAAAACTGATGGCCTGTAGTTGCTGAACTGCTGAAGGAGTTAAAGCTGGTTCTGATAGAAAGGTGCCAGGATAAACTGGGCAGCACAGTTACAGGACAAGTGTGTGTGTGTGGGGGGGGGGGGGGAACACAATATAAGGAAGGAGGTCATAATGTTGGTAATGCCTGATCAGTGTAAAGTAATAAGAAATTATTTATACATAAGTCATTATTTATATGCTGCTTATTGTAAGCCGGGTGTAACGTTACACAGTTGTTTTTTTACACTCTCGGGATCTCCCAGAATTTTATTTGAGCATTTTTTTTAGTACTATAGTACAAAATAGTACCATTTAATAATCAATTTTGAAGACTTGTTTGGTGGCACGTATCTGGCCGGTAGAGCCAGCACGTACCTGTTTCTGTGTGGCTCAAGTTATCGCTAAAAGTTATCAACGATCAAGTAATAGATCTATTCATATTTAATTTAGCTATGTTCATAATTATTGTAATGCTTGTTAGCATATGAAGTACATGTAATTTAGCTTCTAGCTAACTGAGTACATTAAAATTAATGTTCTCGGTTAAAATTCTTGATAATTAAGATGTTTTGTATGAAATCGAAATGCAAGCGTGTTCGCTAGCTGGTTGACGCAGGACTTGGTAGCGTTCTGTAATAGTTGTGTGTTACCTCACGACCTTTGTTAGCAGCAATGCTAGTCATAGAGACTATTTCAGCTCACTGAAAGCGGTTTTGACTCCAGAAACACAACATCTAAATATTAAGATGTTATAAAGGTGGTAAAGGATGACGTTTTTGTATTCTTACAGATTTGTTTATTGCATGAATTTGTAAGGTAAACTCTGAGATGTTTTAATGCTAACTGTCATATTAGCCACATTCTTGTCACAGTGTGGCTTTGGTAACCATGAACACTTTGTAAGAACCAAGTAGCATTCATTTATTTGAGAAATATTTCATAGTATGCTTGTGTTTGCCTTAACGAAATGGTTAAATAGATCACATGTAGTCATTTCATTACAGTGTTTGAGGTGTCCGGCACCCTGCAATACATGAGTTAACCGTTTCTGTACCTGTTTTACTTTTAAAATCACATCATTTCACATGACTGGTTATTTTGTATATTTACAAGACTTACTTGCTTTATAAAGGACTTTTGATCACATTCATTGCTTGGAGTTTTATTTTCATTTCATTCCATCCAGTAAGTATTTGCCAAAAGTATTGCAATACGACACTTAACATAAAACATTGTTAGCATACCCGTCATTTAATTCATCTATGATTAAACAAAAGGTTTTTTAAAAAATGCAGCTTCAGGACTCAATGAAGTCACAGACCATTCTCCAAATGGGAAGTAAATGTTGGAGCAGTGAGTAATATATTAAAGAGCTCCTTTATTTCTGATGGCTGATGTGATGTTGCTCATAATTATCAATGGATCTTAGCCGTGCTTAAAATGAATTGAGATCTTTTACAGATTCCCTAAATCATTTTACCGTAATATTCCTGGTAGAAGGTGAAAGACATCAATGACTTGCTTGGAATTTAATTGATACGAAATGATCAGCCATCATCTGCGATAGGATCCTCATATATACTCAATATTAATAATACCCTCACCTGTTACCTATTCTATTGCTCATTGTAAACTGTTTTAAAACATTTTAACCTGAATACCGTATATATTTTTCATAACATGCCAACATTTTAGTTTGTCCTGTTGGTTTAGATTTACCGGTCCAAATAAATCGTGTCCTATTTTTAATTGTTCACATTCAAGTCTCACAGGAAGTCACATTCATGTTTGTCTTAAAATATTTTACACTCCTGCTAACGTCGTCAATATATCAAAATACCCGTCTGACCAGGGTTGCCAGATTTCAGCTGTTTAAAACTACAGTCAAGCCCCAATTCCAAAGTAAAGACAAAAACTGACGCATGTGACATGTACACATATTGCAGGGGGACTTTACGTTTATATATAATAAAAAAAGGTTTAACTGCTTTACTATTAAAAGTTACACTAAACAGTCATGCTTTGCCAGGAGGTCTTATGTAATCTGAACCAGGTTTTAAATCAATTGGATTTGGGCCCACATAGCTCTTCTTTCCATGTGTGTAAGAGGGATGAGGACGAGGAGTTTTTAATAGGACGCAGAGGGGAGAGAGAGAGAGAGGGAGAGAGAGAGGGAGAGAGAGAGAGAGAGAGAGATTAGGGCGAGAGTGCTTGAGAGTGTAGATCAAGAACCAACGAAGACAGATTCTCTTCACCAGGTTTCTCTCTGTTACCAAATAAGGCATGAAGCAGTAAGATCTATCTGTCAAGCTTTTACACACACACACACACACACACACACACACACAGTCTAACTTTAGCATTTTATGGGAAGCACTATAAATATCTTGTGATTTAATAGCTGTATACATCAAAACATCCAAATCCATGTGCAGTATAATACAAATGGGGATTACAAAATACAAGGGATCTCAACTCTTAAGCTCCATCCAGCAAAAATGTTTTAGGTTGAGCGTGTAGCCACCGATTCACCACTGCTTTGACATCATCACACGGAAATGTTCTTCCTCTTAAAGCTTCCTCGAGCTTCCAAACAAGTGGGAATCAGACCTAAATCCGGACTATAATCTCTCTCAGACGTGCTCAGGTATGGTAGTATGGCTGAAGAAATGCTAACAATTAAAGATCCGAAATAGAAAAACCTCTGTGGAATGTCAATGTTGTTTGCAGTGGACATCACCAGTGAACACCAGAACACGAAGCTCATCTAGACTGACCTTTAAAGATCAAGCTGATAAAAGTCATTGTTCACAGTGCAGTGACCCGGATTTTATTATAATTTCCTTACAGATTAATTCTGCATGATGGATTGCTGCTCATTGGACTACTTTGTTTTGATTGGATTCGTTATACATCAGAATCAGAGCACACAGCTGTTTACATTTTCTTATCCATAGTGACTTGCAGAAGAACTTCCATATGTCCTTAATTACTTTAAGCAAACACCAGTCAGGGGACATAAATCTCACGTTGTACACAGTTGGTTACATTAATGACTAGAAACTGTACTTCTTCATTACACAAGGTTCATCAGTTCAATACAGTCACAAACTATTCAGTATCTCCAGTTAACCCCACTTGTTGATGTTTTTGTACTGTGTGAGGAAACCAGAGCACCCGGAGTAAACACACGCAGGCACAGGGAGAACATGCAAACTCCACACAGAAAGGACCCGGACCACACCACCGGATCGAATCCAGTTAGGCCACTGTGAGGCCACTGTGCCGCATTACAAAATCTGTTACTAGTTCAGTAGAGGTCTTTATGGATCTCACTTTATGCAAATGGAACCAGAAAGGGACCTTCCCCAAAGCGTTGGCCCAAAACTGAAATGATATGCAGTATTTTTTGTATAAGTAATGTTGACACACCTGAACCTTCACACTTTGGTCCAAACAGTTTACACTTCAAAGCCAGTCAACCTACAAATCAAGTCCAAAACTTCAGATCTACATTGTTAATGTCCTCAATCACTTCAGAGGAATCTGGGGAATTTCAGGACTGATCTCAGATCAGTAGAACAGATGTGATAGAAGGATTTAACGCACAGAGAAGTCGCAGGAGAATCATCGAGGTGGGAGGAGGAAAAGTTTTAGATGTACGAGATACCGAGTGGTTCGTCCTTGGAGGTGGGATCTTCTCTAGTTTAAAGATCTAAACACAGCACATTGTTTCAGTCTGCTGAAGGACACACAGTGATACACACTCAAGTATAGACACACACCCACACACACACACACTGTAACTGACATGCCGCACTGTGTGGTGTTGGACGGACCGGCACCATGGGGCTTTCGGCTTGTTGGAGGAAAGGACTTCAATCAGCCTCTCACTATCGCCCGGGTGAGTGAGTTTGAGTGAGTGCCCGAGTGCGAACGCGAATGGGTTTGAGTGTTTGAGTATCTGACCTCAGTTGGGTTTGTTCAACGTCAGATTTAATGGGTTAAACCAGATGTTGAGTGCTGTGTGAATGCACCCAAGATACAAGAGTCCAACTTCACTTCTCTCATATCAAATACGTATATGTTTTCTATTTTGTGGAGGAATCTTTCTCTCATCAGCATGAACGTCACGTCGATCCAAGTCCTTGTAATCCAGAGACAGAACGTGCACATGTGTGCTACTAAAAATTCAGCAGTGACTCATTGGTGAGGAAGGTCGCACTGGGACTCTCACACCTGCTAGAATAACTGAGGCTTAGTAAAGACAAACATCAAACATTCCAGTCGGCTACATTCAGGACAGATAATTCGGCCGTTTTTAATGCCCGATGTATCTCACTTGAGTGTTTTTGAACTACGGGAGGAAACCGGAGCACCTGGAGGAAACCCATACAGACACGTGGAGAAAAGGGATGTCAGGATACCAGAAATGTGTAAGTCGGTAGCAATACCACTTATCGTACTTTCGATACTATGTAGAAGATTAAAAAAAAAAAAAACAATGACATGAATGTATGTCAACATAAATGCTTTTATTTAAGTATTTTCCCAGCAATAAGTGAAATTTAGTTCATACCTTGTTTTTTTTCCAAGTAATAAAAATAAAACTAGATTTTTACTTAAAACTGTTTTGTGCCAATGAAAAAAACCAAAACTTTATTTTGGTATCGCGTTTATATTTAATACTATTGGTTTGCTACCTGGACGCAGTTTACGTTCTCCAGAAAAGGATGTTGTTCCGAACCCTAGACGTCTTCTAATCCTCCTACTTCTTCAGTGGAGAACGAGTCAGATTCTCACTCATTCACGAAGTACATTAAATAAACGGAGTTGTTTCCGATGTTAATTAATGATTGTTTATTGTGAATCAAGGTGGACGAGTGGATGTGTATGTCATTCTGAGCTCGTCAGTGAAGTTCGGTAGCCGTTTGTAGCTAACGCTGGTCCCATTGATTTGAACGGTACAATGCTAATGCTAAGTAAAGTAATCACTACCTGATTAATTGAACACTCACTAGCTAAACAGCTGTCTATTCAAACAGCAATGGAGCGAGGCGGCTCACCAAGATTCCTCCTGGCGTTATTGTTTTAGCGTTCTCAGCTTTAGCGTTATGACATTAGTGTGTGGTCTGTGAGATCTGACCTTCTGTACCTCCGGGATCACAGGAAACAAGAACCGAATTGTTTTCAGAAATTTGGTCTCGACTTGGTTCTGAAGTATCGGTTCTTGTGACATCTCTAGTAGAGAACATGTAAACTCCACACAAAAGGGACTCCGGACCCCTCCACCAGGGGATCAAACCCAAGACGTTCTGGGAGGTTCAAGATAAAAATTATTAACCGCATCTTAAGCCGATTTAACTGCATCAGAGTGATGTTAAGATCACTTGACTGTGGGCATCTTTTTTGGCATAGAAATAATAGTTAGAAGTATAAATGGTTCAAAATAAAAATCTTTGAGAAGTTTTGCATGTTGTCCAAAACCTTTAAAACAGGTACTTCTCTTTTCTTACCTTTCAAAAGCACTAAATGATTAGAAGGTGCGAGTAACTGAAGATGAGCGTACGATGGATCAGCACCTTGCCCTGGACCCACCACGACCCTGACCTGAATAAAGCAATAGCTAAAAATGAGTAGAAACTAACATATGTAACTGGTGGATAAAATATGTGAGTGTGAGTGTGATAAAACTGCAGAACGGCTGCTCTAACTCTCATCAGCATGAGTACTGGGGAGATAAACAAGAGGCACGTTGACCAAAAATGGTTGTGTGCTGGACCACAGGACGAGTGTAGAGACTGTGACTTGTGCCAGAACTCAATAATACACAAGCACAGCCACTTCACTTCCATTCAACTATGTTCATCTGGAGAATCTGTTTTAATGAAAAACATTCATACGTATTAAAGTACACGACTGCTCTTAATTAAGTACGAGACTTGATTGAAAACACTTTACGAAGGTCCTCGTCCTCACTTTCTTTTCTGTTGGCGCATGGTACACAAACTCTCTGGAAACATTCACAGACTTAACCTGACTGCATGTTGGGAGGCAACATGCAAACTCAACACCGAAAGGACCCGGACCGTCCCACCTCAGGGATCGAACCCAGGACCTCCTCGATGTGAGGTGACGGTGCTACTCGCTGAGCCGCCGTGCCGCACTACAAAATCTGTTATATGAAATGAAGAGTAATAAAGATAATCTGGACTTCAAATGACTTCAAACCCCCTGAAGACCTTTCGGAATCAAACTGAACCCTGAAAACGAGTGGATGTCTTTTCACTCAGTAAGAAATAAATAGGGATTAATTCTGACAGACACAAAGAAAGAAAATGTTTCTAGAATCCTGGAGCCTGCCAAATAGGTGGGGTGGCAGGTTTATATTAATGTCCACAGTTTGGGGACTGGAATTTCTATCAAGTCTATGATCATGGGTACTAGATACTTTTAGCCATGAGAACATAAACATTAATATTTCAAGTCAGCTCTACTGTGTGTCCATGATTCATGAGAAACACTCTTATATGGGTCAAATCATATGCGAGCTACGTGTTTGTGAACCCTGAAATGTTTGCAACACATCAAACTGCTTAGTTTTTGTCTTTCAATTACTGTCAGTCTCTCAACTTCCCAGAACTGCTGCTCTTCGTGGGATACTGTACTCGCCCTCACTACAGGAACTTCACTGCATTTTCACATGACGTCTCTTTATGACTTGTCTCAGGCTGGGACGGTTATGAAAGACATGAAAGGCAGATGGAGCGATTCCCACATTCTCATTTCCTGCGTGATAAAGTCTTTAGTTGTGATGTGTGTTTCAAGTTAACTGTGGGATTTTTTTTTATACATGGTGGTCTTTCTTCAAAATAAAGACTTTATTTGGTGAACAATACAATATATGGAGCTTGTCAGACAATAGGGTACAATACACATCCATGAACACTGAGAACAGAGATCAGTACACTAAACTGGGGAGGGAAAACACAGTTTACATACCAGCATGGACAGACCAACACAAACACACTGGACTGGACCGGACTTTGTTTCAAACAAACCGAAGCAACTCGGCACAGAAAGGATAAATAATCTAAACCTATCTAAACTCCTGGCTCCATGTTGACATCCTGTCATGGTAAAAATGTTCAAAATATATTCTGCAATAATAACCAGACCAGTCAGATCATCTCTGGCTCAGACTTCCAATGAGTTGATAAAAGCCTGTGAGTTTTATACTTTAAAAATTACACTTAGCATTGCCTTTGGTGTAATGTTAGGGGAAAGCAAATACCCGCTGTAAAAGTCCAAACCCTCCAGGTGGGGGGTTTGTTGTGTTATAAAATCTTGTACTTTTCAGTCAGTATCTGCTCTCAGCACACATACATCCTACCACAATCCTTACCTTCAATTGTCATATAGCTTATTTACTAATAAAACAAACACTTTTAATAAAATATTCCTAAAATGTCTTGTTTTTGGTCAGATATCTCCGGGCAGTAAGGCCTCTGTGGTGGATCTCTCTCCTGGTGACCTGATCCTTGGTATTAACGGCATCCCGACCACGAACATGATGCACTGTGATGCTCAGAGTCACATCAAGCAGACCTCACACCAGCTCACCCTAACAGTTCAGAGGTCAGAGGTCCTTAAAATACACATAGCTGCTACTTAATTATGATCTGGACAGATCTCATCTAATGAACGTCCCTGGAACTGAAAAAAAATATTGGCACAGAACCAGAGCTGAGAATCTCAATACACCATTTAAAAACTCAGCTCTGCCGGGGGGGGCGGGGATCTACATGACCAATGACTAGCTGTTGTTTATACAGGGTGGAAAAGCCTCTGCTGGCTGATTGATGGCGCTGCACTGAGTCGAGGGATAATGCATCGATCAGAGTGTGTCTCTACACACACAAAGCTGGTCTGCATATGAACTTGCTTCAAGCAGGTGAAAACACACAGTCTGAACTGCACACTTGTCGGAGGGGGAGTGTGTCACTTGCGGCTCTGCTCACTTAGCAGTGGAGGGTATTATCAGCAAAGGGAAAGCATAACACAATTAGGGTAATAAAATACAAGTGCCGCTCAGTTGGTTTTTCAAACTTGTCCATTAAAAATGGCTATGTTAAGAAATTGAAACCTGAAAATGAATCTTATTACTGGTTTAGAGTTCTGCTTCAAAGTAATGGCTCACTTTCTTACAGACCAGAGACCAAACTGTGGTCGCCTTGTGTAAATGATGATGGTAGAGCACACCCGTTCAAAGTCAACCTGGAGGTGAAACAGCAGGTCAGCACAGTCCATCTAATTCCAACAAAGCATTTATTTACACTGTGATATTAACTTTATAGAACCTATATGATGCACAATATACAGAATCTTGAATTGTGATTTACAGGAGTACCGACCAATAGGAGTGGGCCATAACCGGAGGGCTGCGCCTTTCGTGGCAACAGGTAACATAGATGACCGGCGGCAAGTGGTCAGCTCGGCCTACAACTCCCCCATCAGTCTTTATTCTACAGGCAATATTCAGGATGCTCTACATGGTCAGCTGAAGGGCCTGATCCACAACAAACCAGAGAGGTAAGTGTGGAAGGACCTTGGTAAAGTCTACCACCTAACTTTACCATTGATTACATCAGGCAGGCTTGTTGGGCCATGTGACTATTTGATGGCATTTTCGTTCTATATCTGAATTGCCCTGTGTCATAGCGTTAAGTTTCAGTGATAGTAAGAGGTGTGCCCATCCATCCCTATAAAAACTCTTTAATCTCATGAATTCCAGACATTTGGTAGATACTTGCGAATCAAATACTTCTTCCTACATTTGTAGATGAACCTTAAAGATGAAACTGTTACCCTTTCCAGGCCGACAGATGTAAATGAGGCACAGTTTCACAGTGTTGAGAATGTTGTGTGTGTGTGTGTGTGTGTGTGTGTGTGTGTGTGTGTGTGTGTAGTCCCACTATTCCTACCAGTCCCAAGACGTTAACCTGTATAGAGGAGTCGGATGTGTATCGAATGCTGCAGAAGGAAGAGGGCGAGGATGAGCCTCACGAACCTCGTCAATCAGGATCCTTCAAAGCCCTTCAAGACTACATCAACAATGAAGGTGCCACACACAGCTAAAGCATCTCACAGTTGGGGTATCAGACAAAAGAAAAAAGCTGTCATATTCTGGGTTATACCCACATAGTGTGGTTAATGGTGCTGGCTGAGAGTCAGTGTTAAGTTTCAGAAGAAAAATACTTATTTCTTATTGATTGACAGGAACTCGTCCAGTCATCACAAGGACAGTAAAGGCACCCACCACTAAGGCCCCCTCACCAGGAGGAAACCTCCACAAACTGCCCATGTGTGACAAATGTGGCAACGGCATAGTGTGAGTATCGAAATGTCTGTAAAGTTGCATTTTAGTGCAGCTGAACTGAGAGTTGTACAAATATTTTCAACAGGTTGATTGTCAGGATTTCTGCAGCTGTTTTAATTTGATGTGCCCATTTAAATAGGGCTAGTTTGACTTCCCCCTTTTTCTGAACCAAACACCAACCGTTACAAAGAACTCCAGCAAGCTATGTGTGGACCATAGATTCATAGAGCTGAATGTCCTATAAAGCAATTTCTAAGCAACTTCAAATCCAAAGATGATATCTACAGATATCTTTAGAGATTTCTCAGACCGATACATTGGTTCCAGGTCTCTGGCGGACTTCCCCATCCAGCTCATGGATCTGATCAGGTCCATCTCCAGCAGCTCACTTGATTTAACATCATTAAGACTGATTTAACAAAGCAGGTGTTGATCAGCATCAGTAAAACCAGACACCCATGAAGAGACACAAATGTTTCAATGAACAAATGTTTTACTTAAGTAAAAACTTTTATTGAGACAATATATTCCTACTTTTTAATGTTACCTTCTTTGTCCGACAGTGGGACGGTGGTGAAGGTTCGGGAGAAGTATCGGCACCCTGACTGTTTTGTCTGTGCAGACTGTGAGGAGAACCTGAAGCAGAAAGGCTATTATTTCATTGATGATGAGATCTACTGTGAAACTCATGCACACACTCGCTCCAAACCTCCTGAAACTCAGGACTTGTAAAGCCATGTAAAAAAGAACTGGTTTGACATTACATTGTTTCTGTGGTCTAATCTGGATCAAATTCATAAGACACATAATAATCTGAACTACATTTT
Organism: Microcambeva bendego; assembly: GCA_034509265.1. Lineage (NCBI taxonomy): Eukaryota > Metazoa > Chordata > Actinopteri > Siluriformes > Trichomycteridae > Microcambeva > Microcambeva bendego. Next base: position 1,832,308 of record JAYDZG010000012.1, read on the forward strand.
GTAGCAAAAAATATCTTGAGTAGCTAATTAGATGAGGAGGAATTTTAGAATTTCCTGCATAAACCCTCCCATGAGCCCTCTTTAGGTCAGGAATCAACATCCTAAATGAATTAACATCTGGACTCATCCACAGTTGATGCACTACTGTTTTTGTTCACTGACTAGATGCATCATTTGTTTCTATTAAGATTTAAGTGATAGATTTTTCTTTTGTAATGTTTCCACATAAAAAGTATTTGTACTATTATATTGAGATATGGAATTGTGAATTTCTAACAATCATTTTTCATTTATTTTACTACATTAAGCTTTAGTGGAAAATCCAGATAGTCCTAACTCATTATTTTTCTTTTCTGTGTTGCGTCCCTCCATCAGTTATTTAGTGATGCTTTTTGTTTATAGTTCCAGAACCATCTGCAGGTCTTTGGGATCTTTTTCTTCTCACACATCACAGACAAGTTCTCGTTACAATGGGGTGCTTCAGAAACATTCATCCACCTCCACTTTCCTTTGACCGATGTGGTTAGTAGAGAAATAAAAATTCTACAAGTTTAAATACACTATGTTTGTCTATTATTATCACTCGAATGAAGATCAGACAACAGTCGATTTAGGAAGGACGAATGTAAAGTAGTGCTTAATCACCTACTGTTGAAACATTTTATGCACAAGTGAACTCGGGTGGGTGGTCCATCTCCGTTGATGTTGTTCTTGTTTAGTGTCCTTCCCTCACACACTCTAATGACATGCAGTGTGTGTGTGTGTGTGTGTGTGTGTGTGTGTGTGTGTGTGTGTGTGTGTAATATAGGGAAGACAGTCAAATATGTTTTAACACATTTGTATAAAAGCACAAATACATCATTTAATA
>JAYDZG010000012.1:1844056-1856276 GCA_034509265.1 Microcambeva bendego
CGATCTGTGCTGCATTGTGACTCTGACCTAAAACATCAATAAAAGCACTAAAATAAAATGCAAAGTCAGTGACCTAAATATCAGTTGTGTCTCAGTCTGCTTAAAACTCTGATAATGTATGTGACTAATGAAAAATAACCTAATTAAGATTTAGGCTGTTTTATATTTTACTTTAAAAACAGTAAAAACTGTCATAAGCACAGAAAATTCTCTTAGTTTTAGTCCAGCAGAAATCATTAGAATTTTCAGGCTCAAAAATGATTTCATGCTCAAGTTATTTTAGTTAGCTCGACACACACATACAATGTTTAATTGTTCATAAATAGAAATGGTAATTTGGACATTGAGTATGTTACAGATCCCCCTTAGCAAAGTACTTTTTCTGTTTAACAACAAATTTGCCGAACCGTCAAAAAAGGTGTGAATTCTATTAATAAAGAACATAATACATGCTAATTAATCGCGACATTATTTAGGGGACACTTGCTAGCTCGGCTAACTTTTATTGACCTTCCAAACATGGCGGACGCGTCGCTCCGCAGATGGGCGTGTACGGTTGTCCGGATGCAGTCCGTCTGGTGGCGGTAAAGCGCCAAGTCGTTTCCTCACCAACCAGCAACAAACATTAAGGAAGTCGAAAGACAGTTGCCTAGTTACTGTAGCTAGGGAACGTATTCATTCTGCACCACTTTAAAGTTAGCAGCGGCAGCTAGCGAGTTAACGACTCTTTCAGTTATGACCGCTTTTAAATAAAACTGGAGGATGCTGTGTTTGATTTGTTCTCTTTTTCCATCGAAGGTGTGCATGAGAGGGCTAATTGTCGGCAAGTTTTAGCTTCAACGGTAAGCTTTGATACACCTAACATGCTATTTGATGGATGGGCGGTTTGCGAATATCAACTCGGGGAGTGGTGACTATAAAAGTGAACTCGTTTTAAATAGTCTAAGCGGTACCCGTATGTAGTGCACAAGTGTACTTGTGTTTAGCGATTTGTAACGTGAGTAGAATACTGTCACAGTACTGTATAGAAAGTTACGCTTCTCATGTAAAACCATCATAATGTAAAACGCATATTTGATCTTTTAAATCTAGCCAAACTCATTTATATTAAATCGTGAACACGATTATGCCCATCCAAGAATGCGTTACGATTTTTTTTCGTCCAGCCCAAACGTTTGGCCAGCAGTGTTGTTGGAAACTGCTTCGATCATAGCGTGTGAGATAGTTCACTAATTAACTACAAACCCAGTGGGTCTGAGCAACTATCCCCTTATCTCCATTCTCTAACAACAACTGTCTCTTTCCTCGGCGTTAATTAGGTCCACAGAGTTTATATAGCTCTGTATCCATCCGCGCGGATGTCTGCTAGCTCTCATTTAACACTAATTTGGAACAACTAATATATGAATAAATCCTCGTATTTGCTTTATCTGGTGCACAGGTGTTGCACACAGGTGAGATAAGTTGGTGTCACACTGAAAAATATATAACATGAATGCCATTTACATTACATTTTTAGCATTTAGCAGATGCTTTTATAAAATTAAACTAAACAGTGAGCAATTGAGGGTTAAGGGTCTTGCTCAAGGGCCCAACAGCGGCAACCCGATAGTGGAGAGATTTGAACCTGCATCCTTTGGATTACTAGTCCAGTACCTTAACCACTTGGCTATGGCTGCCCCGTTCAGAGAGCAGTTTCTGGTTTCCTTATGTGTGACTTCTGTGCAAGCCATAGAGGACCACGGACTAGAACATGGACCCTTCTGTGAGGTGTAAAGCCGCTGTGTTTTTCTAATTACCAGAAGCAGACTCCTACACATCATGCACAGGAACAGACTGTACTCTGTAGCCATACCCTAGTGGTTAAGGTGCTGGAATTAGAAGGTTTATGGTTCAAGCCCCAATGCCTGCAGATTGCTGCTAAGTTCTTGAGCGAGGCCCTTAACCCTGAATTACTCAGACTGTAACTGTAATGGACGTCACCTTGGATTAAAGCGTCTGCTAAAAATGTTAATGGAGCCTCAGAGAACATTGCATTGATTTTACATTTACATTTTCTCAAAATGACTTTTATGCTGATTCTCAGAGGTCATCACAAAAAAGGAGCTTACAATGTACAGTCCAAAAGAGTTTGAGGGCGAGGTGGATCATTCCTTTTTCGACAGTGACTGTGAAGTGAGAAACACTATCAGCCAGGATTTGACAGTTGAAGAAAAAAACAATAAGAAGGTGCCAAATCGAGCAGAAACACCTAAACTGAATGGAAAGGTCAAGGAGGGTCGAAGCAAGGCAACTGAAAATAAAACTGAAGAGTCCTCAAATGAGGATGAGGAGATGCTAAAGAAAGAGCTTTCAAGGCTGGAAGTTCAGAGCGAGAAAGTTTCAGAGAATAGTTCTGAATGCATGGATCGTATCGCCATCAGAAAAGAGGTGGAAACTAAAGGTGGAGAAGAACCTTCTGACAGGGGGGATGAGACAGAGAGAGATAAAAAAGAGTCTGAAAGAGAGGACTCTGATGTCTCATCCAGGAGGTCCTCACCACTCCCTTATTCGGACAGGTCAGAATCGAGTCGAGGGAGCAGATCGGACGACTCGTCCAGCCTCCGTTCCTCCTCCGAGTCATTGGCGGAAGATGATGATGCGGGTTTTAAAAGTAAAGATGATGGTGACCAGAAGTTGTCGAATCATGCTCCCAAAAAGCCCGAAGTCAAATCCCGACCCCGAAGTCTTGGCCGTACATCGTCTTCAAGTAGTGGTGAGAACAGCCCCTCACGCCAGCCCTCTCCTGCCCAGCATACCTCATCCCCACGCTGGCAACCACGGACAGGTTCAGGCAAGCGTAAAGAAAGGTCTAAATCTACAGAAGCACTCGATTCTGAAGACACCATAACTGACGTGACCCCCCTGTCCACTCCAGAAGCTAGTCCCAGACAGCGGGTTGACCTCGCCCCACCTATTAATCCAGTCAGCTCGAATGAAGCCCTAGAAGCTGCTAATGGACAGGATCAGAAGGATGCTGCAGAAAAGGACCGAGGAAAGGCTAAGCGCTCAGATACAGATGATGAGAAAGGATCTGGTAGGTATCACCATTTGACTCTGTTTTACACTCTTGCCTAAATTGTTATGGATTTCAAAGCAAATAAGCCCTATTTTAACAACATTGGCTGTTTTTCACAATGTATTTTACTAAACCGTAGAATGTCTTCTTAAGAAATAGTTTTTCTTTTTTTAATTGATAATTTCAGATACACCGTTGCTTTCATATCATCATCGCATGAAAATCTTTTTCCCCATAAAGAGTTTCCAAAAAGGTAGAAATAAATAAGTCAAGACTTTCACACATGCACGGTAATCCAGCGCCCGACATGGAACATCTCCGGCATGATCATTACATGTGTGAAAGGGCAACTCGGGTAAATCTCGGGAACCGATATTCTGAAACTTTTTCCGAAAGTTTATTTGTGAAAGGGGCATTAGACACGACCAATTACTACACCCTTCACACCCGATGTTTCCGACCAAAGTTCAGTTCAGTCCATCTGGCGTACCTACAGGACTATTCAGTGTCTCCAATCAACCTGGTAGCATGTCTTTGGACTGTGGGAGGAAACCGGATTACCCGAAGGAAACCCACGCGGACACGAGGAGAACATGCAAACTCCACACAGCTGGGGTTCGAACCCAGGACCACCTCGCTGTAAGGTGACCGTGCTACACACCAAGTTACCGTGCTGCCCAACAATAAAGTTTTATAATACAAAACCTCCTCGTTCTTTGTCTTTTACTTCTACCCCTCGTGTTTAAGCCGTGTCGAAGGAGAGCAGACGGATGGACAGGCTCCACATCTCCAGTCCTGGCTGCGCCTCCTTAAGCAGCATCAGGAGCGGCTCCGGACGTCAGCGTAACTACTCCTTTACCAGCGAGGAGGTGCGGCGCATTGAACGCGAGAACCAGCGACTGCTGCTCCAGCTCTCGCGCTCCTCCTCGCGCTCCACGTCCCATTCCACCCGTTGCTCGTCTTCACCTCCTGTGCGTCTCTACCACACCGCCCTCAACAGGCAGCGGGAGCAGCAGCGCATCCAGAAGGAGAACCTGGTTGGTGTCTGTTCTGTCATACTGTCGGAAAGGTGAAAGTAAGCTGCTTTGTAATTTCAGTTTATAGAAGGGTCGGCTTCGTCCTGAATCACTCGATCAACTTAACTGATACTTATATTCTTAATTTACTTTTAGTCATTTTTAAAGCATGGCCACACACTACCCTTCTAGTCTCCTCACCTTTAAAAGGCCTTCCACAAGAAAAGTGTTTCTGTTGATCTCAAAGATAACTTGATGAGACACTAGATGAGACAATTTTGGATGGCGTTTGTATTATCTGCTCTTTTATAAGGGCCTTTTCCCTACTGACCGAGATGAGGAGCTACAGGAGACACGTTCATCGTGTGACCACTAGAGAGACTCCCAGCTCACTTTTTTGACTCCTTGATATTTCCTCTGAGCACCAATAGCTGGGGACTAAGGGAGGGCGCTCTTATCTGGATAAACAGAGACAGCTAGCTGCTAAATCTTATTGATATTTGTCTGGGGATAAGTCACTGTTCCAGTTCATCCCATAGGTCAGGCTGGTCCAGGGCAATTCTCTGTACAGAGCACTGGAGTTCCTTCTCAACAAACTCGACAAATCTTATAGCCTGGCTTAAAGTCTTAATGGGCTTTTGCTGTCCTTATTGTGTACTTGTTCATATTAACTGGATGGAGACAAATTCCCACATACATACTCCAACGTCTTCTGAGACTCCAAGAGTTGTTCTAACCAAGAAGATGAAATAGAGGTCACTAGGCATGTAACGATACACTATAATCATGATGCGATACGATACCGGTGTCACGAATGAAACTGAAGACAAATTCTGAATTTTCCATTTGCTGTTTATCTTTAGAAACTAAATTATGTAAAATTCTTTATTAGTGATTGTCATTTGTTCGTCTAAATCAGGAGTCACCGACACAGTGCCCGCGGGCACCAGGTCGCCCCCAAGGACCATATCAGTCGTCCGCAGGCCTGTTCTGAAAATAGCAAAACTCATCAGTGAGCTGCGTCTAAAATTTAATTTTATTCAGTAACTAGTATTTTTAAGTACACTTGAATTTATATAGATTTAAAAAAAAGAGTTTTAAATATGTTTATTATACATGAATTTTAGATAAGTTTAGGTGAACTACGACCCAGTGAAATGGGACATTTTTTCTATGAAATGTTGTAGAAGTCATCATCTGAAAATTTAAACAATTGCTAAGATTAATAGAAATAAAGTTTTGAATATTGACATTATCTGTTTCACTGATCATTTAACAATGACTTAGTTCAAAATGGTTGTGAGAAATCATTAACATGATCAGTGTCTTCATGTAGATAAATGAGTATCATTAATAATTAATATTATAATATAACTAAAAGCCATCTGAGCAGATTGGTTATTTCAGGAGTGTGTCAAACTGGTCGCCCATCATATTACACAGTAGCGTAGCGCTCGGTTTCCAAAAATTGGTGACCCCTGATCTAAACAATGAACATGAGGAAGGTAAAAACTAACACGGTGCCCTCTTTTGTTTAAGACGGGTATCGATTTGTCTTAAATAAATCACTGATTCAAATTGTGCCCAGTGTGAATCAGTTGTTCACGATTCTTTGGGAAGTCCAATAAGCTCATGTTTAGGTGCCCAAATTATTTATTTAATTAATAATTGTGGGTTTTAACACCATGTTTAACACATGTCCTTTAAAGGCCAACTTGGCATTGTCGGTGGATTTTCATGTAAGAATACATCATAAACCACAAACGCTGTGTAGCACTGAACCAAGTGCTAGAACATAGTGAAATGTTTCTTGTGGCCATTGAAGGTATAAATAACCGTCGCATAGGGATTTGAATGTCACCAGCATTCATGCCACCTGAAGACCCTGGAAACCCTACAGTAAGCAGAAGCCGCCAAGGAGAACGTCAGTGGAAATAGAGCAAAGAGAGAAGGCCAGGCTCACGGAAATGTAGGGGCTCACAATGCCCTGGAATATGTTTGTCATTAATCAGTAAAGTAATAATACAGGATGGGGTTTGACCTGACGGGTTTGATGGAACACACAGAGGAAATTTGGTACTTGAGAGAGGGGTAAAGTGGCGATGAGGGTATGCATGTGTGCGTAGGGGAATAAAATGATCACACGGTAGATTGGGTTACTGCTCAGTACTAAGAATAGAGGGAGAGAGAATTAGGGAGCACGATATTGAGGTGCAAGTATTACCCAATACAAGTACAGTTTGTCCTAACCTCGGCCCGCCGGCCAAGCACCAGACTCTGAGAACTTTAAAGTTCAAACATTTCAAATGCCATTTAGCCACACGGTCAGAGTTCAGGTTAGGCAGATGAAGTATGTGTGCAAGTCCATCCCTCGACCTATAACAGGAAGTGCGGCTTCTTCTTCTGTCCCAGGAAAAAAGAAAGAAGGTGTGGACTGTTAAACTGCCAAGCCCAGTTAATGGGTCTGAGTGGACGATCTGACCTCTAGACCAGACAGTCCATTTGACCTTTTTTCAGTGATGCTATTGGACACTTGGGGAGGAGTCATTGTGAATCAGACTTTAAATATGTTTAAGAATTTGGTTTACTTAGTGTTAAACTCTTCTACTCTCTAGGCATTCTTGAAGCGGTTGGAGTCAGTGAAGCCAACTCCAGGAATGACCAGATCAGAGCAGCTAACAGATTACCAGCGCCAAGCCGGGTACCTCGGGATACATGCACCTCTGATCAGACCTACATCAGGTACACACATGCTGGCAGTCATCGGTTATAATAGCTACTCATACACAGAGCAGGTTGTTTGTTCTTTACACTCGACTGTCCACTCTTAGTCTTTTCCAAGTATAAAATGTAATCTTTGAAGTAACTGCGCCCTCTCTGGGTGCCTCTATTAATACGTACTGTAATGGTCACACTGAGTTCGTTACTTGTGGGTACCATATGAGCCATTCGATCCAATCATTTTATTTATCCTATCCACCCATCTATCCAATCTTATCCATCCAATTCTCCCCTCCAGCCATTCATCCAATTCTTTACTCCATCCATCCAATTCCCCACTTCATCCATCCATCCATCCATCCATCCAATTCTTCACTCCATCCATCGATCCATCCAATTCTCCACTCAAACCATCAATCCATCCATCCATTTATCTAATTCTCCACTTCATCAGTCCATCCATTCAATCCAATCTTAATATCCATTAATCTTATCAATCCATTTATCTTTCCAATACTCGATCCATACAGTTCCCCATCCATCATCCATCCAATCCGATCCAATCATCCAATCCAACCCATCCACACTTTGACTGTAGCTGTATTAGCGTGCATCAGTTTAATAAATTTAATCTTCCACAGGAAAGCCCTCCAGACCTTGCAGTACTACCGGACCTGACACGGCAAAGCCCAGCAGAACCACAGCTCCACGACCGGCCTGGTCCTGACCCGGAACAGCTCATGGAAACCTCTGCCCAGCCTCATTCTAGTTCATTTTCTTTTTTTTTCGGCACTTTAATGAAAATACGTTTTCTTGTAATTCAGAGAGAGTCAGTTTGTAATGCACAGCACAATCACAAGGATGCCATTTTACTCAGTCCATGAGAAACTCACATCTCAAGATCAAATGTTTACATGCACTTGAGGAAGATGTGTAGATTCTGCCGGCCCCTTCTGTTTCCAAACCTAAAATTCACTCATAAATAATCCCAAACACTTCTATGTAATACCGTGTCATACAAGTGTGTGTGTGTGTTAGCTGGAGTTAAGGATGCTGTTATGCTTTCTAGAGGTTTAAAAGAGCATTTTGCTTTAGTTTAGCTGTTCACTGACAGATGAGCACTCTGTGTGATAGATTAATGATCATGAAGTATAAATAATATACAAATTATATATTTGATATTGCTTGGTTTTTGAAATAAATATGAGATCATAAATAAAGATACGTAATTCATTGAGTTGTGACACGTGAATGCTGAACAGACACACGTCATCCACCTGGTACTACACCAAGCATCACGTTTTTGTACTGTGGAAGGAAATTGGAGACACGGAGAACATGCACTCCACACAGTAAGGCCCCAGACTGCTGTACCTGGAAATCGAACCCAGGACCTTCTTGCTATGAGATGACAGTGCCCTTCTTAAACCACTGACATCAGTTATTATTATTTAGCAGCTACATAGGAGATATATGGATCACACGTAGATTCCCACTTCGGATACATTGGTCTTCTTTTATTTTTGGGGGTTAGGTAGGCAGATTTGCTGCTCTGAATTACTTTAAATTGTGATTAAATGAATGTGGAGTTAAGTGATGCATTATGCGAGACGGAGGAATGTTCTAGGAGTATATCCACCTTTACACTGACCGGTGAAGTGAATAACAATGATTCATCGCTGCACTTGTTGAGGGGTGGGATATATCGGGCAGCGAGTCAACATTTTATCCTCAAAGTGAATGTTAGATGCAGAAAAAATGGGTCTGACAAGGGTGACTGGGTCAAAGCGTCTCCAAAGCTGCAGCACTGGTGAGGTGTTCCTGGTCTGCAGTGGACAGTATCTATCAAAAGTGAGGGACAAACTGCTAAAGAAGTTAATGATGGTTCTCAGGGAAAGGTTTCAGGATACACACTGCAACACAGTTACTGGGCTGCATCGGCAGCAAAGGGTCGACCAACGACATATATTAGGAAGGTGGTCATAATGTTACACCTGATCAGTGGAACTGGACCTTCCAGGATCCTGCTAAGATCTAGGCGCTAACTAAAAATAAATAAGGAAATCGATGATAATAGAAGACAGCGAGACATGGTGTTTTCTAAATTCTTTTTATTAAAAGAACACAAGAATGTATGACCTTCCAGTGGACGGGGGACTTGCTTCTTCCATTTGCAGAGCACTTCTGCTCCCAAAGTAAGAAAACAAACCATGAGAGTAAATGAACCAAACGGAACAGTCGTGATCTGAGTGGCGTTGGGGTGAGGGTCGTCATATTTACACAGGTTAAGGAGCGGACGATGAAGAGGTTGCTTCATCTCGCTCTTACACACTTGGCATACATCTAGCCTGATTAAGACATTCACAGCGCTGAGGGTCTCCGCTTGGGAAGCTGGCTCTTTGAACTTTATGTGTACTTCTTGATCTCATCGTACAGGACAAGTACAAAAGCGCCACCCATTCCTCTCAGCACGTTTGACCAGGCGCCCTTGAAGAAGGCCTTTGACCCCTCGTCCTTGGCAATCTTCTTCCAGCAGTCCACTGTGCCCTTGTACATGATGTCGGCTGTTGGAAGTGGACAGGCGGGCATATTAAAAAGTCAGCTGTATGACATGGATCGATCTACTCTTACCCTCTGCTGCATTGTTTCTCTTCAAATCTCTAGTCTTTGAATATCAGCTATGGCAGCCCATGTGTGAAATGTGCCGAACTAACATTTTAAGAACTTGCACAGAACCTAAACCACTTGTGAATCCTCTCAGCTGCTCCCATTAGGAGTCACAGCAGTAATGGAGATCCAGCATGGTTTTTACATCAGATGCCCTTGCTAACACAACCCTCTTATTAATCCAGGCTTAGGACCGGCACTGCAATGCACTGCTTCAAGCATCCTAGCAGCTAGGGTGGCGTACAGCCAGCTGGTGGCAATGCCCAGTTTCTGTGTAATAACAGTACAACAGATTGGAACCTCTGACCTGGAGAACCTGGTGGATTTCACAGAATCTCAGGATCTCTTAGTTTCCATCAAATACACAGTCCTTAAGTCTTAAATTCTAGTCTTTAAGGACGTCTTTTCCCACTGTGATCCACTGGCTTAATAATAAGCTTAACGATTTTTACCAGACATGTCCTTACAGAGACGTAATGCTTACTTTGAATATACAGTATTTCTCCGGGTTTATACCAAGCTGTGTCTGTGTGTGAGCTTGCACAGCTGGTTACATCGGTGAGTATGCAAGCAATCAATATCTTAAAAGTACGATTGGTCACTTTGCTCACCTCCTTTACGTCCAGACTGCATCATCATACGACGTCGGACTGTGTCAAAGGGATAGGAGATAATACCAGCCACTGCAGTGACGGTCTGAGCGATCATCCAGCTGATGACGATGTGTGTGTTCTTGGGGTCTGGCAGCATGCCTGCAAGATGACATTCAACAGGCTCAGTGAGTGTTTTGTTTCAGAGATGAAATCACAAATGAAAGTCCGGATTTTACCTTTGGCGGTGTCGTAGATGCCGAAGTAGGCGGCCCTGTAGATAATGATACCCTGGACGGACACATTAAAGCCCAGGTAGAGTCCTTTGACTCCGTCTGACTTGAAGATCTTAGCAAGGCAGTTACCCAGGCCGGTGAACTCTCTCTCGGCCGTGCCTTTGCCGATGTCGGCAGCCAAGCGGGTCCTGGCAAAGTCTAGTGGGTACACGAAGCAGAGAGACGTGGCACCGGCTGCACCGCCAGACGCCAGGTTACCGGCGAAGTAGCGCCAGAACTGGGTGTTTTTGTCAACGCCACCGAGGAAGATCTTCTTGTACTTGTCCTTGAAGGCGAAGTTGAGAGCCTGGGTGGGGAAGTACCTGATCACGTTGGCCAGGTTTCCACGCCAGAAGCTCAGAAAGCCCTGCTCTTTGGGGATCCTCACTACACAGTCGATGATGCCTTTGTACTGTGTCTCGACTGTGATCTGTTTGCTGGCATGCTGGACCTATAGGTGAAGGAGTTTGTGTCAATACTGTGTGAGATCTTTCTCAACGAGACATCCTTCATTACTAATCGACACTAAATCTCATTATTTTACAACTTTATGAAAGCATAGGGTCTAAATACTTAAAATAATTATTCTCTGGGACTGTTTCTTTAGATGTCATAGGGTCCCCACAAGACCCATGACTAGTAAATGGTCTTGGAACCATTCCCATCATTCTTTAAATTACCCTTTAGACGAGTTTAGGGCAGTGATAGCTATCTAGAAATAAAAAGGTTGCAAGTTCAAGCCCTACCGCTGCCAATATGCCACTTTTGGGCCCCTGAGCAAGAACCTTAACCCTCAGTTGCTCAAAATAATGTGTAGTCATAACTAAGTTCTGTGCTTTTCGCCGGTTGAAGAGCTGGGATAGGCTCCAGAACCCCTGCCGACCCTAATTAGGACGGGTGGTTTAAGAATGAACTTAGCTGAACATAACTGTAAGTCGCTTTTGATCTACTAAATGTAAAAAATGTAAAGGTACCCCAACCATGATCCATGGGCCATTAATTACTGGGTCACTCAAAAAGAATGAACAGAGATCGCTAGATAAGTACTTTTCACTGATACTATTTAAGATGTTATTGCCTCCTATCACCCCTAGGTGGGAGCAGCATCTTGTTGCAGCCCAAAAAAGCTCATTTTCACATCATTTGTGAGCAGTATTATTAAAACCTTCTTTAGACCGATGTATCTTTCTTTTATTCATACTTCCCAAACCTTATTTTACTTTCCAGTGTCTCATTTAAAAATCTGTACTTGTACAAATTCACAGGACAGATGGGGCAGGGGTACTTCAGGACCAATCCCATGGATGACTGTACCCTGCCTGTGTAGGGGAGTGGGACATGGAAACAGAGTACTCTTCTAAAGACTGCAAGACTTTCAGTTCAAGGCTGGCTCAGAGCCACAGGCATGTCCTTGAGCAAACCCTTTAACCCTTAAATACCTCATTAAATACTGCATTTATAACAAACAACATTCTTGAGTTAATCAAATACGTTTCTGTGTCCTTTGTTGCATATCTTTAAAGGCATTCTTGATCCAGTAAATACATTTTGGGTCTTTTATAAGGATCGACCACATGCACCAACATGGCCACACTGAGAATTAAACCCAAGTGGGGGCTCTGGGTATTGGGTTGCCAACTTGAAGCTAATTTTAGTGTTGAATTCACACCAACCACCCCTGCTTCATGCACCCACGTTTATACTGACTTCCACTCATGACATTTCAGTCACAAAAAAACATTTTATTGATATTATTACCGTACCACTGGCCGTATGATGAATGTCTTTAAAGCATTAACCATTTGAGGACAAGTTGGATTTGTAACAGATTAGTTTTTTTTTGTAAAGGACAGTACACCTGTTGCACAGGTCAAGGTCCTTATGTACAGTCCC
>JAYDZG010000012.1:1874284-1885731 GCA_034509265.1 Microcambeva bendego
AATGAACAGTGAGGAAACTAAACTACTTTTAGCATCGATGTTATTAGTATTTATCCTGATGGGGTGTTTTACTGAGAGAATAAACACTGCTGAGAAAAGATTTTTATTCTGATTCTTACTGGATGCCACAGCTTGAGCTTTTTCCGCTGCAACGAGACACTGCTCCCACCTACTGGTGATAGAAAACAATAACACCCAAAGAGTATTAAAAAATGTTATTGCTCTTGTAGCGACCTTTAAATATGATTAATTTAGTTTGCTAATGAAGGACTCATGGACCGATACCAGAAGAAAAGTGCATTAATTCCAAGCTCAGTGGAAGTATGATGGGGATTATTAAGGATGTTGATCTATTCTCTTTATGCTGCTATCGGTAAAATATCCCCACCATTTTCCTTTTTTTGACTTGCATTTGACCCTCTGCCACAGCTTTTTTGAATTATTGTTTGTATATCTTCCTCTCCTGTCATTTCTGAACTATTCGATCAACCAAAACATTTAATTTACAGACGTTTTATGGAATTAATGACCTAATGTTTAATGCACTTGTCTGATGGGACTTTTTTTTTTTTGCTGGATCGGCACGTTTTACAAGCTCGGATTTGCGGATTAGACCCCGGCCACCCGCGGGCGACTCCTGAGAATGAGAACTCCCCCATCCATACGCTGAACTGCCACAATAACCAGCGCAATGTAAACGTTTGAGAAAAAGGAACAGGGTAATGAATTTTAATCTGCAAGAGTAACAGCTCTTAGACATGTGCTTTGACTGTTTTTATATAGATGTGTGTGTGTGTGTGTGTGTGTGTGTGTGTGTGTGGCGCTTGTGGGCATTGACACAGGGAGGCTGGGTATAAGCTTAGCTTCTCACTTTTTGTCTTGTATCGAGGATAAAGACCTAGAAAAGCAGCCAGGCTTTAGTTGACAGGTGACAAGGGTTGGACTGAATGGGGATTTTGTAATACCAACAGAAAAAGCCTGGGCACCGAGGGACCCACTGAAAGAAGAGAAAGGAAACTTTAGGATGCTTTAGGACTTTCCCCCTATCCCCCTGTTCTTCTATAATCAATGCTAAATCATTGCAATGCTAAAACAGGGTGATCCCGGTGTCACCCGCTCATGTGTGGGCACTGTTTTCCATCGCCGTGAATTTTTGACACATTGGTCAAACAAAATTGGACACTGGACGCATATCAGGCCATAAATAAATCAGGAAAGAGTTATCAATATTATGGTTCAATAATTGTGCTAAACATAAAGATAAGTTCATCACAAAGCAAACCTGTCATTTAAATCAGCGGTCCCCAAACTTTTTTTCATGTAAGATATCATTTCATGGGCCGGAAGGATTTAAAATAGAAAAACAATACTTTAGACTTTGGTTACATTGACAGATTGATAGCTACTGCTCATACAAGATTCATCAGTTCAAGTCTTTAATGTCAAACACTGTCATGGACAATTCGGTATCTGGCACGTCTTTGGACTGTAGGAAGAAACCGGCGCTCTCGGAGGACACCCACACAAACATAGGGAGAACATGCACTTCCAGGTATAGAGGAAAGTGTGATCTAGGCAGTGTAGATGTTCTCAACCTCTCAAAGCTTTAAAGACTTCGGTAGACTTCTTCTATACTAAGGAATCTTAACTAAGAATAAAACACACAAGGAATATCTCCAGATCTTCTGGCCACTACATTATTTTATGGTCTCACGTCTTTTTAATGGGGACTATGCTGATCATAATAGTGGCTTAATTTTGTGCTCATTTAATTATACAGTCGATTTTTATTTAGTACCAGAACTCCTGGTACTGTATGATGCCATTTCTTCTAATGTTGTTGTATTTGGTTTATTTTTACTTTAGGCTCTAATAATTCCTGAAATGGTTCTAGCATCAGGGCTCTATCGTCAAAATCCACCAAAATGCATTAAATCAGCCTAAAACCTCAAAGGATTAACAGATGTCGCTGCATTAAATGAAAAAAAAAGTTAAACAATGACTACAAATTCTTTTTGCTTGCATGTCTTTGACGTAACCTACCAAGTGTTTTAAAGGGTATCATTCATAATAGGACACACAGCCCAAATATTATCAAGCCACCAAAGAGTATTTGCCCCCACCAATTTCCAACTAAATCCACCCAATCTGGCAACACTGTCTATCATCTCAGATATGTCTCAAACCTATACAATAGAATCATTAATAATAGCAAACACAAGACATTTCATATCCAGCTGCATACATATCGAGTCTCTTTCTGCAGCCATCAGCCTCGGCTCTGACTTTTGAATTCTCTTTATTCTCAGAGGTTGTGTGGTCCTCAGACAGAGCACGAGGATGGGACTGTTTCAGATCTCCTTGTGGGAACCCGAAACTCCGAAAGGCCTCGGTGATTCACGAGAAACATTTTGTTTTTCCTCCCTGTCCCCTCCATCCAACCATTGAAGGCTTTAATTTTTATTCATGGGGACCAGTGGCTATCGGGGGAAACCGGGCCCGGGATTACCATCTCATTAATAGTGTCTATGACTTTTGTTCAAAAAGAGCGACTTGTGTAAAAGTGGCCTTTAGGATGACAATTAATCCATAGCCTGCAGCTGTAGGGAGCTGGACATGCGTTACACACACACACACACACACACACAATGTGACTTCTCCCTGACATTGGCTAAAACCAGCAAAACTCACACATCTCTCGGCTCAGATGGTCTCCCAGATTAAGCATCCATCAGATATTCGAGTATCTAGTGCCCCCCCTCCCCATCCATCCCTTATACCCGTCCACTTTTCTCACCCATCCCTCTCTCCCCACCAGACAGAGAAAGAGGGAATAAGTCAGCCATTCATGCGCCCGTTATCTCTCAGCGTGTCTTGTCTTGCCGAGTGACAGGGATCATTCTTTATTCTCAGATTTTCTTTATCATTCATCTCCATCTTTCTCACACACAAATCCCTTTTTTTCTAGACCCGAAAAGAGCAGCAGGGACTCAAGGACAAACTCGAGACCACGTCCCTTAATCTGTACTAGATAGGACACCTCGTGAGTAAAAGTGACCTGGAAGGAAGCACTCACGACAAGCTCCGTTTCAAAAAGCTGTAAGATAAAATCAAGAGAGGTTTTTTTAAGTATTTTGTGTGTTTACGATAATCGTGTGCCTACAGCAATTAAGATGAATTTGGTGGAGCAGAAAGTTAAGTGACATGGTCTCCAGATTCCATCCATCAAGTTCCAGGTTATAGAAGCACTCAGGGTGCTCAATAAATGCATAATCAAAATATTAAAGCTTATTAATTAACTATAATCATTTAAACGCACAAAATGAAATAATCGTCATTTTGGGAAACTTTTTTTAATTTTTATTTTAAATTAAAAATGTAAAAAATGTATTTACACATTTTAAATCAACATATTTCTTCATTTTGAACAAATTTTTATCTTACTCATAAAATGCAATATATATAGTATAAAAATTGTTTTTTTGTTTAAACTAACAATTTAAAAAATAATGATTAGATTGTTAATTTAATTACTATTTCTGCTGATTTATTGTGTTAATACGCAGACATTTTAATGTTTTTTTTTTAATTGTCCATTTTTTATTATAAATAAACGACACTGTAAAATGAATAGAAAAGAAATAACCATCTATGTCATATGTGTGTATTTATTTATTTATTTAATCAAGGTATCTTTGTTGCCAAAAGCTTGTTTAGTATTTGATTAAATATACACTGGGACATTTCTCTTCAAACTGTGTGGCTACAACAAATCCAAATGCATTTATTCATGTAATCATTTATGTAGGTGGGGTTTGATATTTAAAACTAAATATCATTTATTTAAAAAAATCCTTTAGTTATATTTAAGTCCTACTTTAAATCAGTGAGTGAACATTTTGGTTAAAACGATTCTGACGACACTGTCAGTGCTGGTGTGTCGCAGCACGTTTGCTCTCATGCTGTTGCCTCTGTGGTATTTTCGGGCCTTTCAGGGTCGTGGAGCTCCTCCGTGTTCTTTCATGTAATCATCGCCGTGGTGGTTTAGTGATTGGATTAAAGGTCTCTGTTGGTGAAGACATGAGGATAAATAACCCACGGATTCCTCTCACGCTGACTCTTTAGGGAGAGGGAAGAACGTCTCTCAGATCAGTCAAATCACCATCATCAGAACCAAAAGCAGAGATGCTGGTTGTATATATTATAAAATAGGCATTCATTTAAATTGCCGCTTTCCCATGCTGGTCTCTACGCCAGCGTCCACAAAATCATTCACATTTAAATGATGTTTAGGTTCATGGTGATGTGATAGTAGCTTGACTGTGGACAGTGACTCTATGTTTCAACCATTTTAGAGTAAAAGCTGTTTTTTTTTAACTTTTGGATCTGATAAACTAGATAAATATCCTCTCAGTTGAAGGTATTTGCCAAATAGACCACTGTTCCATGTATTCAGTGCTTTATTTCTGTGTATTCGGATTTATTGTGGTCTTAAAGTTAAGATTTTGGTGGCTGTAGTCGTGTGGTTGTGTGTGTGTGTGTGTGTGTGTGTGTGAGCTTGACTTAGTGGCCGTACAGAACCCTGCTGTGCTTGTTTTGTGGCTATGTTGTCAGACACCAGTGTCCTGCTGTGGTGGTGTAGAGGGTCATAAATGTGAGGCACCCTGCAACGGCCAAAAGAGTGTTGACTCCTGACTATTAGACTATTGCTGGATATTTATTCTGAAATCATGGTGAATGATAGGCATTTGGCTGCTATATAATAAATGTATTACTAAATGATCACCCAAGGAGAAATTCAGCAGCAATTCACAAACATAGAAAACAGAAAACTTACATAAAATGTAAGAATATTAAAAAAAAAAAACATAAAACAAAGAACAAAAAACTAAAGGAGCCAAAAAGATGCAGTGGTGTGCAGATATGCACTGTGAAAAAAAACAATTTGCAGGACTTTGATAGAAACTCTAAGTTGTTTTATTTCTGGCTATAAAAGACTCTTCTTTACTTTTTACAAGATTTTAAAATATATGTGGGAATATGTGCAGATTCAGTCAAAGAGAAAAAGATCAGGTGATGTTTTATATGAAGGTCTGGCTCACCAGCACAGGTTCTCAGTGGGCTAAAGACAGGAGCATCCAGTGACCTAGGCAGATTCCTTCTACACTAACATTAGAAGCATGCCACTTATTCTGTGTGATTGATTTTATGCAAAGGAGCTCATTAATTATATCATTTGGGTAATATAGTGTAGTCTGTTAGATATTTTGATATAACGTAAAAGCTCTCATCACTTCCGGTGTATTTACCTTATTTACCAGATTATTTAAGTTAACGTTTCCTATCTTTATTTATTTTTATTTTTTATAAAAATAGATATTTATAAAGACGTTTTATATATTTTTTACTCCTGAAAGTATCTGTAATGTGGGTTGAAAAAAAATGTGTTCAATAAAAACATAATAAATCACAAACATTGCTATTTTGTAACAATTTAAAAAACCAAACTAGAATAGAACTGGTGAATAGACACGTTAACTTCAATGCTTGAACCCAAGCGTGGAACTCGCGAGTTTCTTATGACCTGTCCGGCCCACGATCCTCCCACTCTGGCCGCGGATGCTGTCCCCTTCCCCTGGACAAAGAGAGTCCCGGGCCAAGCGGCCGTCCAGACCTTCCCCGATCAAGCCATCCAAGCGTACAGGGAGCACATTAGGACTCGACTGGATTTTGTGCTTTTCTCTTTTCTCACGTGCTTCCCTCACGCCCTCTGTTTAAGACTGCAGAACGGTCAGGTGCATTCTCGGTCCTGGCACGCCCAATGCCCCCTAAAGCTACTCTGGCCAGTTGACCCTCTCTGTCTTTATTCTGCACTGTCAGCTCCTGTAGGGCCACTGGAGCGCGAAGGCAGCCCTCATGGTTCTGGGAATTCGACCTCACAAAGCCGTCCAGGTTGCTCCTGATGGAGGCGTGGTCCTGATCTGAGGGTTTTTTTCTGAAGAAAACGAGAAATTGGGCTGAAAAGCACAAAAGAGTTGTTAGTTGTTTTAAGGCTTGCACTTAAGGAGTCCACTTAAAGGAGGGCAAGAGAGCTGGGAAGATTTTGAATGACAGATACCTCATCTAGTTTACATACATTTATATTTCCAGCACTTTTATCCAAAGCAGAAAGTCCAGTATTTTGTCAAAGCTAAGGGCCTTACTCAAGGGCCCAACAGTGGCAACCTGGCAGTGGTGTGACATGAACCAGCAAGACTTTTGACAAATGCACATACACCAGGCATAACATTATGAGCACTAACAGGTGAGGTGAAAAACACTGATCATCTCTTCATCCCGGCACCTGTTAGTGAGTGGGACATATTACCCAGCAAGTGCACATTTTCCCCTCAAAATCGAGGTCAGAAGCAGAAGAAATGGGTGAATGTAAGCATTTGAGCAACTTTGACAAGAAATAAATTGTGCTGGCCATCTCCAGACAGCAGCTCTTGTGGGGTGTTCCCGGTCTATGGTGGTCAGTATCTATCAAAAGTCATCCAAGGATGGTAAACCGGCGACAGGGTCATGGGCGGCCAAGTCTCATCGGTGCATATGTGGTGCATCGAAGAGCTGCTTCAGGTAGAAAGGTGTCAGAATGCACAGTGCAACACGGGACAGTTTTGGCAGCAAAAGGGGGACAAACAATATTAAAAAGGCGGTCATAATGTTCTGCCTGATTGGTGCACGTTCACAATCATTATGAATCAATGAACAGTTAAGTCCTCAAGGATAAATGAGTTTTAAAAACCAACAAGAATAATGAAGTATGGGTTTCAATCATTCAATCAAAGAAAAGAAACAGTTGCAGAAATTAATCAATTTCCATCCTTTAAAAGCCTATAATCTCCATTCACAGTGTAATTCAAGCTGCCTCTCCATCACAGTTTCTCTCACGAGAACTTTTTCCCCTGTTAACAACCAGCATCCTCAAATGATTTATTTATTTGTTTACCTCCTCGCTCGGTCCCCCGGCTCTTCCATCGACCCCTTTTGTCATTCGCTTTTCCAACCCACCCTGCTCTTTCTCTCCTCTATCAGCCTCTTTTATCTCTTTATCCACTTTTTCAGAGCTGGGATGAGGTCTTAAAGGAACTAGAACTGAAGGAAGGGGGGCTGAGCGATTTGCATAATCTGTGGCGTGGCCCTGGCAGAGAGAGAGAGGGAACCAGTGAGGGTTAGACGTCGAGAGAGAGTGCCAACCACGCCAAGGTATACCGTCCGCGCCAGCTCTCAGATTAGTGACTCTTAATAGGCTTTGGAGCAGCCAAGTTCACAGAAGGTCTGCCTAGTGTATCTGTGCCAACGCCTCTACTTCCAGCCGGGAGAGTCTGTGAGGGAAACTGTTGCCTCTTTCATCGATTCCCACACAACACAAACTCACATTTAATCCTCCCCTCTGACTCCGGGGTCGGAGAATATTTTTTTTAAAAACACGAACAAAGAAAAAGGCTTCTGGAGGAGAGTTTTGTGTCCCAAAGTAACAAAGGTTTAGTTATTTGGCCATAATGACCAAGACTTTGGGGTAAAGGGTAACTGTCTTCTGTGATGGTAAAACATTCTCCTCGGGAGCTTCCAGTGAAAAGTTAATCAATTATTGTGATTTTCAGGACAACCTCAATCAGCTAAGGGTGTTTACATATTTAAGATAACAGGTAAAAAATAAAATCTTTTAAAATATTAAAACTGATTTGAGGCTTCAGGTTAATTACTTCGGTGTGTTATGAGAAACTGTTGCTGCTCCTCATTCGGCTGCCAACTCTCGGCGTGGGCGAAGCTTATGCTGGTGGGGTGTTGGGGATGGAGGGTAGAGAAACAGAGGAAAGTGTTAAGTCTTTGACCAAGTTCTTTTAAGTTTGCATTTTATTTGAGTTAGAGATGTTCTGTTATTTATTGGGCACTGATTTTAATGATTGAATTATTATTGAATATGTGCTGTATTATTGTCTCTGCTGCTGTACTTGGTGAAATGTGGAACTCCCATATATTCACCAGCAGGTTTTTGGTCCACATCTCATCTTCCCACTGGATATTGGCCGTTCATCTTCATGCAGGTGCACAACTGGCCGATAGCACAGCTAGGATTTTAAACCTTTTCTACTGATTCAGCACAGACAATTAGTTTTCCGCTGCAGGGGATCCAGGCTGCATT
Source organism: Microcambeva bendego (assembly GCA_034509265.1). Classification (NCBI taxonomy): domain Eukaryota; kingdom Metazoa; phylum Chordata; class Actinopteri; order Siluriformes; family Trichomycteridae; genus Microcambeva; species Microcambeva bendego. The sequence goes on from JAYDZG010000012.1 coordinate 1,882,473, forward strand.
CGAGGAGGGCACATTTGCCTAATTTTTGTAAATTTGCATCTGAGGCTCATCCACCTACGCACTGGTGCAAAGCTTTTGAAGACCCTACCTACTTTCTCAGTCTGGCCTTGTCCACACAGCAGACTGGTGGTCAACCTTTTCAGCTGCAGACACTGGCAGTTGTGCCACTAGATGGCACCCAGTGGGGCTGTAACGATGCACCATGAATCAGGAATCGATTCACTCGAGGCCCAAATGTTTAATGAATCGATATTCATTTTAGCAGGATGCTATCAATGTTGCAGCAAGAACTAATGAAATTAGATATCTGTTTTTTTCACTATATAAAATTATGTATTTAGATTCAGAATGAGATTTTCTTTTGTGTTTAGCATTATTCTAACACTTCAGTTCATTTTACTCTGTATAATTGGACTCTAGGAGAAATTAATCGATTTAAAATGAAGTTTTACACAACATGGACTATTTCCATGAGAATGGCTCTGACTTCCTGGCAGGGTGCCATTAGTTATTATTCATAGAGCCTGGCAAAATAGGATTTAAACCAATATTGGTTTGTCCTTGTGCTTTCTTAGCACCCGCCTTTCATGGCATTATGAAATTATTTCCAACCACATACCCGCTTTGTCATCTCCGTCCTCGTTTTTCTGTGAAAGCCTGGTGGACTTCTGAATTGATGGACACCTGTCATACATCTCAGGGTTTTTAAATACAAGATGAGTTCAGTGAGTACTGTAATTTATAACACTTGCATGATGTTCTTGACCATTCTTGTGAATTAAAAAATGCCTACTTATTCTTTTGTTAAAATAAAGACCATTGAGCTGCTTGTAAAAGGTAAAGGCTTGATCTTGGGCGTTGGTTAAATGCTGCCCATGAATCTTCCATTTCTGACTGCCTGGTCATTTTTCTTTCAAATTAAAAGCAAAAGAATTGCTGTATTTTGGTGTATTTATTATAATTTTTTTCTGTTTTGTAATATATTTCTGTGTATTTGATTGGACGGTTGGCTTCTCAGTTCCTCCACTCTGCAGTTTTGATTTCATACGCTTGATTATTTCCTTCAGAGTCACTCAAGGATGAAACTCAAGACGTTGGAGGGTGTCTCTCCATCTCCCTCTGTCCTGAATGGTACAACCCCCATTTCTCTTAACCCCCCATTTCTGTTGATCTTTTTCTTTTTCCTTTTTTTTCTTAAAGAATGGACCTAATTACAGATGCACAAGCTCATTCTTAGATTTCTGTTCTTTACTTTAAAGTTTCTTCAATCCAAAGTGGGAGCTAAGGATGCATCACAAAGGCTATTTGGTTTGGAAGATAATTAATACATTAAACAACACCTCACACTATGCACAAAAGTGTACACCGACCCGGCATAACATGATGAGCACTGACAAAACACTGATGATCATGGCACATGTTAGTGGGGGGACATATTAGACAGGCAGTGAACATTTTATCCTTAAAGTTTTCCTGAGCGAGTTTTACAAGGACCAAAACCGCAGCTCTTGTGGAGCGTTCCCTGTTTGAAGTGTCCAGTGTTATATCAGAGACAGGGGTGAATCGGTGATGAAGTCATGTGTGGCAAAGACTCATTGATGCATGTGGGGAACAAAGGCAGGACAGACGAGCTACTGTAGCTCAAACTGTTGAAGAATTTACTGCTGCTTCTGATAGAAACGTGTGAGGATACACAGTGCAGCACAGGAAAAATGGGACCGCCTCAATAATACATAGGAATATGGGAATCATATGGTCATAATGTTATGCATGTAGTGTAAACACTCAAATGTAAGCTTGTTGAACACCCAACACACAGCACCTACTGTCAGCTGTGATCATGTTGGCGATAGTATTGCGCTTTAGTAGGACAAGACATTTCATTTTAAAACGTTCTAGTCCAGAAGCTTCCCGAATGGCCCTCCTAAAGACCTGACTTCATATCAAGAAAACACAATATCAATTTTGGATCCGCTAGGCAGGGTGCAGGTTCACTTCAGCCCCCCAGTGAGCACATCAATGAATAAACCACTTTCAGACTCGAGTTATTTCCATTGTCTGGCCATCATACACACACTGTGCCAGCATGTTGGCTGATGTTGAGGGTGTTGAAGGTATTAAACCAGTCTGAGACGGAGGGAGGAGAAGGGCGTATCCAAACTTCTTTTCTCGTCCATTGTGGAGGCGTGAGAGGTTTTCTCTCCTCCCGGTTCGAAAGAAGGAGGCCTAGTCGGCGACATCTCAGAAACAATCGTCGTCACGCCTCACTGCAGCCTGGTTAAATTATATGCAGATTTGGTCAAAGTGTCGGGCCCTTTCTTCACCCCGGTGGCCAACTCATGGCTTTTCCACCTATAATCCAGAGCATGGGGGGCCGGATTATTTGTTTAAATAGGAGACAGAACAGGTCTACGGTTTTGATTATTATACAGAATGTTTGTACCTTTCCATAAACACCATATCATCATGTACACAACAACCTTGCGGGTCAAGGATGGTTTCAAGCTAGACTTGACTAGACAGTAGGTCTTCTGTGTCTGGTGCATGCCCATTTAGGCTGGTAGCACCACTTTCTGTGACGTTCTGTGGCAAGTGTACATTACACAACTTTGTGGTTTTCATGACTGAACAGTGATGGAGGGTCACACGCTACATCATCTACCATTAAAAAGGATTGCAGAGGACTGGTCTGGTCTATGGAAGTAAATCTGTGTTAACAGATTTTAAAATTTAAAAACCTTTGAATTTCCAGTACAGATTTGTTTTTGCATTTACATTTTGATTGATTTATTTATTTTTTTGCCTTTTTTATAATTTTCACGTTTTTTTTCGATGTTGCCAAAATTCAAGGTCAAAAATTTCAAACCATATATTTTCGAATGCTGAAATTCGAAACAAAAATTCAGATTAAACATCCGGGACAGCAGGACGAGCACTCGATCCTGTCTCGGATTTAACCAGTGATCATCTTTAGTTAACCCTCAATTTTTTTCCGAAAAAAAAACCCAATAGTGAAAAATCTAGCCACCTTTCTTGTGTTATTTGAGACCTTTAAGAGACTTGGACTTGAAAGAGCATATCGCTCTGTAATTATGGTGACCCCCAACCCACCAAAAGAACTTTGAATCAACTTTGAATTAACGTCCCTCTTCTATCTGGATCCTCACTTAATGTATTGCATGATGATGATTATCCGATTAGTCGCAGCCAACTCTCGGTCACTTGATGGATCATCGATCCATGAAGTATTTTGGCAATG
>JAYDZG010000012.1:1965907-1977105 GCA_034509265.1 Microcambeva bendego
GAGACTGGGGATGCAGTGGGATCCCAAGCAAAATGCTGCCATTTGTACATTTAACTCTTAATTGCTGTTCATTTCATTAGGAATCAGAAATGGCAATTTACAACATTAATTCTACCTACATTTATGTACATATAAAACATGACCTCCAAAAAATATTAACAACGTCCCTAGTTTCTCACTGTCTACGATGCATCTTTGAGTTTGTTTATTGTAATATAAGATTCTGTCCTTTTGGTAAAGTCTTTGTCCGATGGGCTAAATGCTATGTGACAGAAGTGCTAATCTTACTATAATTAAACCAACTTTAACTTGTTTCCACAGGCTGCTGCTCTTAATTACAATAAACAGGAAACCGCCAGGTAACAATGAAAGTGGACACCGTGGCTACCTGTGTCAGGGACGATGCTGAAATGTTCGGACCCGGGTCCTAACAGCTGATAGGCGATGTGAGCATTGGACCGAATATCAGCATCTGTGGCCGACACCCGGAGGATGGAAAGTCCAGCTACAGCGTCTTCCGGAACCCTTACAGTGTACAGAGACTAGAGGCAGAGAAAAACAAAGAAAGTCAAAGAGATTTACTGACAGACTTTTGTATGATGCCTGAATTTTAAGATATCTGAACAAGAACAAAGCAAAGACGTGGGTGGCAGAAAAAGCAAGAAAACTGGAGCAGACTGGAGTGAGGGGGAGGAGGTGTTGGAAAAAAATATTTTCAAGAGATGAAGACCTAAGAACAATTTCAACACATTTGATGAAAATTAGCATCTCAATATACCGTCAATGATCCTGTTTTCTCTGCTTTACTATTTTTTTTTTTTTGCGTCCTTACGTTAATCCATTCTTAAATTAATCTTATCCTGTGTTAACATTGGTGGTGACTTTTCACCGTATGTCACCCTGCATTCACACCGGCAGCATCATCGTGTGGATGTTTTTAAACTTGAGTCGAACTTTGGTGGCCTTTGTTTCACTGCCGGCGAAGAAAAAAACAATGCCAAGGCAGTACCGAGTACTTTACTGGCTATCATCTACAGAGCATATAGCAGAAAAACAATCTGACCTCAAATCAGATTTATTCCCAGCAGTCAACATGCACACTGACCCACTATACTTAACTCATGTTGGTGATCGCCATATTGCTTTGTGTCAACATTCAAGCTGCTGCTTGTTACTACAATTTTCCATCTTTTTAAACATGAATGACAGTGAATGACTTTCACGGTGTTAAGGCAGGGTAACTGAAGAATCAATTGCTTTCAATACACATGACCCTTAAGATGATCATTTAATCAACCGAGGCTTTACACAGTAAAGTTTTAAGCCAAGTAACCTTGGTTAAATTAAAATTAATGAAAAACCCTGATCCGGCTTCATACCTTCTCGCAAACTGGACTGTTGTCGTTGGCGTCCAGGACCTTGACCTCTACGAGTGCACGGCCCGTGAAGGTACCATCTGTGGCTGTGATGTTGAGCTGGTAATTGTCAGTCTCCTCTCTGTCCAGTGGCTTCCGTACAAACACCTTCCACTCACCTTGCGTGTGCTCCACACCAAACTGGCCAAGTGGGTCACCACCTGGACGGAGTTAAAAACATACAGCTGAGATTAATATATGAAAAAAAAGATGCTCTACAGACGTCCAACTATAAGCGACAGGTCTGCCACGTTGCCACCGTTGTGCCTCAAAGCAAGGCCCTTGAACCTAAGTCACTTCGACTGCGTGTTATCACAGTACTGTGAGTCGCTTTGAATAAAAGCGTCTTCTGAATACCAAAAATGTAAATCTAAATTTAGTGGGTAGCTTGTGTACCCTGGGTATCGAGATTAATTTGCATTCGCAAGATAAGGGTTTTAATCATAATTGAAAGTTCTGCAAAAAGGACTGAAATAAGACGATACAGGCTGCCAAGGCACAATCAGATAATCAGCACAATTTTTTTCTGATATCTTGGGATTTTTATCTTGGCAGAATTGGTCATGCGAACTAATTAACACCAGATCCCGAGCATCTCCCCAGCCAGTTAAATGCTGGCATAATTACACAAGCAAGACTTTTTCACTGACCCAAATATTTAGACTTGTGCTTTAAAACTTGTTTACAGATTGAAATGGAGAAATATCTAAACAAGCAGATGGCTCTATATTAACTGGATAAAGTGGCTCAGCAGCGATGAGCTGTTTTCAATTATCAACGGAAATTGAGTTCCTGCAGTTCAGCAAGTATTAATTTGTCATAACTGGACAAAACAACATTGGGCTCTATAAAGTTGCCATAATACAGAAGTCCCTTGAAGGTTCTCGGACATGCTTACCCGTGATGAAGTACTCGACTTGCTTGTTGATGTCCTCAGAATCTGCATCGGTGGTGCTGAGGATGGCGATCACTCCACCTGGAGGGTCGTCTTCACTGACGGTGCCTTTGTAAATCTCTGCCGTAAAACGAGGCGGGTTATCGTTCGTGTCCGCCACCGTTACCTGCACTTTGGTGCTCGCGGTGAGCTGTAGCTTTTCTCCCCGGTCAGTGGCCAGAATCGTCAGAGTGTACTTATCCTTCTGCTCTCGATCCAACTCCTTCAAAGTCGTCAACCAGCCTGTCTCACTGTTTACGGCAAATAGTTCTACGATGTCTGCTGAGTTCTGAATGGGATCCAGACTGTAACTGACCTGTCCGTTTGAGCTCGAGTCAAAGTCCATTGCTTTGACCTGTATCACAGAGGTGCCACCTGGAAGGTTCTCCAGCACAACGGCTTCATACGGGTCAGACTCAAAGAAGGGATGGTTATCGTTTACGTCTTTGACTTGAATGCTTATATCCACGGTCGAGATCACATCGTTCCCTTCGTGATCACTTTGTGCCTGGAAAGTGAGCTGATACCACTTGGTGGTCTCATGGTCAAGTTTCTTTACTAGTTTCAGAGCTCCTGTGTCCCGATCAACCTCGAAAACTTCATTTTTGTTGCTTTCCAGAGTGTTACCCTTGACCAGGCTGTAGCTCACTGGCTGTTCACTTTCAGCTTGAATCATGTCTATGTCTTGGCCGAGAGGATGATCTTCATCAATAGTAAACCTGTAGTATGGTTCTGCAAACTTAGGCACTTTGACCTCTGGGGCAAGCACCCGTACATAGACAAGAACAACCGATGATCTTGAGGGGTTTCCACCATCCTTTGCACGTACAAGGAAGGCATAAAGCTCATTTTCTAGCCCAATAAGACTTTCTTTTGTCACAATGATCCCAGTAAGTGGGTTTATCTCAAAGTTCTCCTCTATGTTATTACTGTCAGCTTCAATAGAGTAGTTTATGTCAGCATTGCTGCCTTCATCCATGTCTGAGGCTGCGATTTTGACCACTGTAGTTCCTCTCGGAACATCTGAAGCAATGTTGACTTTATATTCTGCCCCTCTGAATTGTGGGGAATTATCATTAATATCTGTAAGGATCACGTTGATGGTGCAGAATCCCACTTTGCCACCACCATCTTTTGCAATTAAAAATATCGAAATTATTTTCTCCAGAGCGTTTTCACGGTCAAGACTTTCCAAGGTGAATATTTTACCATCTTCACTTACAGAGAATTTGTCCTTAGCGAAGTCATTGACAATGTGGTATGTGATTTGTCCAAATATTCCTGAATCTTCATCTGATGCTTGGGCATCTGCCACTAATGTTCCAACTGGGGAATTTTCCAAAAGCTCAACTATATATTCTCCATGAGGGAAAATAGGAGTGTGAAAGTTAGCACCATTAACAGTGATTTTTAATACAGCTGAGCTTCTGAACACACCATCAGAGACAGAGATATTAAGGTTGTATTGATGCTCCAAGTGTGGCTTTCTGTGGTTAGATACAACGACGGCTCCAGATGTTTTGTCAATGACAAAGTTCTGTGCTTCATTACCGGACGTGATTGAGAATTCTAGGCTCGCACCATCAATGCTGTCTGCATCCGAAGCTCGAACCTGTGTAACGAAATGACCGCGGGGTGCCAGCTCACTGATGAATGCTTCGTAAACCTTTTGTGAGAACACAGGAGCGTTGTCATTTAGATCCATGATGTCTATGGTCACTTGGACCTCACTGGAAAGTGCAGCAACCCCACCGTCTATGGCTCTGACGGTCAGCCTATGCTGACTTTGCTCCTCGTGGTCGAGCATACGTGCTGTCCAGATAGTACCGGTGTCCCGGTCAATGGTAAAGTATTCAGAGCTCTTTTCATCTTTGACTATTTGGTAGAACAGCACTTTGTTGTTACCTGTGTCTGCATCAGTAGCAGAAACCTGCACTACAGAGGTTCCGATGACAGAGGCTTCAGAAAGGCTTACATTGTAAGACATGACAAGGAACATAGGTGGGTTGTCATTCACATCTTCCAAGATTATGTCAACAAACACATCAGCTTTAGCACCATTTAGCGAGTCTGTGGCTCTGATGATTAGTTTATAGGCAGGGTGTGTCTCAAAATCAAGAGGCTGTACAACACTGATAACTCCGGTGTTGAAGTTAATCGAGAACTGATTATATGGATCTCCCTCTGAGATGGTGTAGACGACCTTAGGTCCTTCAGAGTTACTGGCCTGTACATGGACAATGGGTGTGTGTATCTGTATATTCTCAGAGATCTCTAAAGTGTAAAATGTCTTCTCAAACACTGGCACAGCTTTGTTTACTACTGTTATAGGCACTTCAACAGTTGCAGACAATGCAGGCTCACCTGCATCTGAAGCCACTACAGTGACCACAAACTCAAAGGAGTCTGTTTCGAATGGCTTTTTTAGTGTGAGTTCCCCCTCAGAAGTAATCTGAACATATTCGTTCAGCTCCTGAAGGTGGTATTTAATCTCAGCGTTATTACCGATATCTGCGTCCATGGCGGTCACCTGTTTGATCACTTGACCGACTTCAGCATCTTTCTGGACCAGAGCATGGTAGGGCAGGTTGACGAACATGGGTGAGTTGTCGTTGACATCTTCGACAGTTACCTTGACAAGAACGTGAGCCACGTCAGAAGACTTGTCCTCTCTGGTGACTTCTACTACTACGTCATAAGTGTCCTGCTCCTCACGGTCAAAAGGTATGCCAGTGAATGATAGCACCCCAGATGTTCGACTGACCTCGAACCTCCTGTCAGGGTTCAGAATTCTGTAAAACAAAGGCTCATTGACTTGACTGCCCACAGCTGCAATGACGGCAAGGGTCTTCTTTTCCACCGAGTTCTCTTGCACAAAAGACTTGTAGGAGCTCTGAGTGAACATCAGACTGCTTCCTTTAGTCTCTCGGATGTTTATCTTAACGGATACCATTTTGGAGAACCTGCCATCAGAAACTCTGGCTTTCAGCTCATACCTGCTTCGCAACTGGGTGACATTTTGAAGGGTTATAACCCCAGTGAGTGGGTCCATTTTGAACTTGTCTCCGATGTTGCCCTCAGCAATAGAGTACATGAGTCTAGCGTATGATCCTGAGTCTTCATCAGTGGCATTGACTGTAATTACTGTGACTCCTTTGTAAGTTGGCAAAAGAACTGTAGCCTCGTACGAGTCTTGGTTGAACTGTGGAGGACAATCGTTTACATCTCTGACATTAATAGTCACGTTGGCAGCCATCTCTGCAAAATGCCGTGGGATTCCCATGTCATGGACTTGAACAGTGAAGAAGAAGACCGATCTTTGCTCATAATCTAACTCAGTCGTGGTCCTGATTGCTCCAGTGCTGGAATCAATGGAGAAGTAGTTGAGGGCAAATGGTTCAACAATTTGGTACACAAGCCTAGCATTGGCATCACGGTCCATGTCAAGAGCACGGATTACTAATGGAGTGCTGTCTTTGGTGAGGACCACGCTCTTTACTGGAGACGACTCGCTCACCATCCCCGTAAATTCCTCTTGGATGAAAACTGGGGCGTTATCATTTTCATCCTTAAGGTGAATAAGCAGTGTAGCATTGCTAGCAAGTCCTGCCATGTTGGTGCCCTGAATGGTTAGTTTGTACGATGGTGTAGTCTCATAATCCAGATTCCTTTGAGTCACAACCACTCCAGAGTTTGGATTGATGTCGAACATTCCATTTACATTTCCATCTTTGATCTGGTAGAAAACTGATGACTGGCTGGTTGCTGCCACCAGACTTACAAACGTCCCAACGGGCGCAGATTCGCTAACCTCGGCCGAAAAGACCCTTTCATGGAATTTTGGCTTTGCGTTGTCCGAAAGCGTTACCGTGATATCAACGGTCACTGTAGCGCTAAGGGGTGGAGTTCCCTGATCTGCAGCTTTTACTGTTAGCTCAAAGTGATTATTGTTGCTTCGGTCCAGCTCTTTTACCACAATGATGGTCCCCAGGACAGGATCGATGGTGAATGAATTGGCCACATTTCCTGCAGAGCAGAGAAGCAATAAAACCAACATTGTAGATTACCCATTCTTGGCTAACATATTGATTTTAATATTCTCACAGGCAGTCATTTACTGTAAATGATATTTTCAATTATTGTCCTTTGTATTTGGAAAGACACAATAATGACATGTCAAACACATTTTTCATAATGATTAAATTTGATTATTTCGGATGGTCGATGGCATTGCTTTACACCCTTGTTTATTGGCTAGAATTTGTTTTTGATGGCATCCTGAGAAAAAACTGGATCATAAATATAAGTGCAGCTACTTTATTAGTTCAGTATTAATACATTATTAATTTTGTGGTGTTCAAAGAGGGGGGGTCTTGTTGGGGATTTGATGATGATTATCCGATTAGTCACAGCCGACTCTTGGTCACTTGATGGATCATCGATCCATGAATATTTCGGCAATGATAGTGGAGTAATTTGCCATTGCTTTCTCCACCCCTCCTTATTTATCCGGGCTTGGGACCGGCGTGCAGCTGTTTCCATTTACACGGCTGAGAAAATTCAGTGTCTCCAATTAACTTGGTAGCATGTCTTTGGACTGTGGGAGGAAACCGGAGTACCCGGAGGAAACACGGGGAGAACATGCAAACTCCAGGACCCAGGACCTTCTTGCTGTGAGGCGACAGTGCTACCCACCAAGCCACCGTGCCGCCCTCATTTTATTTAAGAATCACTAATTCATAAAGAAAGGGGAGTCCATGACACAAAGTTAAGACATAAGACCAAATAAAAGACCACTACATACAAGGTATTTTACAAGTATTTTGAAGCATATACTTCATGTAAATGTTTGGTTGAACAATCCGTGACCTTTCCACCCAGCAGTACTGAGAGCAGAAAGTGTAAAGGAGCGTGTCCACTATAAAGAATGCTGACTCTCTGGCATTTACAGCTCAGTTGCTCCATGCCATTCGAAACATGTTCAAATGTGCATTCTCAACAGGACACTCTGTGCCAGAGAAGCATCCCCCCTTCACTGTCCAAACACTGGCTATTTATTAACACAACAATGATGAGAAACAAGAGGGAGGGAACCCCCGGCCTACAGCATGCTTCTCAATCCTCTTTCATTACTTCTCTATATCTTGCTCTTCTCTGTTATCTGCATAAAGCTGGTCTTTCCCTGTCTACCATACAGTCTTGGGACATATAAGTCCATGTAGAGAAGGATGGCAAACTACTGTTGAATGTGTATAACATTTGAGCCCTTAAATGGAATTAAATGAGAAGTTGTTGTACTGGTATGATAAATAAAGCCCCACAAGCAGAAATTCCACCAGCTAAGTTCCCAAATAATTTTAAGTGCACTTAGGTGATGGAACACAGAGGTAATCTTGCCTTTGTAAGCATAAATATCCACACTTGTTCATATTTACAATACAATTTAGCTGGTCAGTGAAGACTGTATGTGAAATACTCGCCAAGCTAGCTAATCATAATGCATAGTCCCTAGACCCCTCCTTTTTTGTCCATGCATCATCACATGAGGTATCAGAGCCGAGAATCGAACCATGTGTTTAGCTTATCCTGTATATCGTGATCGTTTCTATCTTTGCTTAGTCTATAGATAGCGGCCTAGTGAGAAGAGCTTTGGCTTAACAGTCATTGGAGCTGTGGAAAGGTTTGACCCAGTGCTCTCACCCTAGCTTTCAAACAAGCTGGCAAATGAATCTGTATCTGTGTGTATGACAAATAAAGGCATTCCTCTATATTCAGAGAGTCCTTCCACATCTGAACCTTTCTGTCTTTGTTTCGTATTTTTTATTCAACATCTGTAGTCAGTATGAACTTTGATATGAACATATTCAACACATGAATTTTTACAAAAGTGCTATTCATCATTTAAATGCTGGTGGGTTGGCGACCTCTGAGTGGCTGGAATCTTTCTCTCATTCTCTGCCCAGTCAGAGTCACATTATGAACGAGACACAAAGGCCAACATGGTTGACATGACAGGAATGCTCTGCCACCCACCTGGGGTCTGTCGGGACGCTTCGCCACACAACTTCCGAACATTTCATGTGTCATTGCGCTGTGTGCCAATTAAACAAATTGCCCAAAGCGTGCTAAACAAAACCACCTGCTTTTGTGTGTGTAGATTGAACCTATTGTTTTTATGCTTATAAGACGTTGCTAATGAAGAGCAGGATTTTTCCATAGCTGGTTTAAAGCCACGGTCCTGAGCCATAATACGGCATTGATTCACCATGACTAACAAATAGCAGAGCTGCTGTTTATTTCTCTTTTGTTGCTTGGTGAAATAACGATAGCTGCAGAGTGCCCATGGGACCTTTTAACTTTAATTAAGTTGTATTAACTCTTTATACCTAAGGCAACAATTAGTTTATAGCCAAATTTATCTGAAGGACTGTAGTAAAAAAGCAAGGACTTGGTTTATCTTGTAAGGTCTTTAAGGCTTTATTAGAAAGCCAAGGAGAGGTGGACAGGTAGATAACCAACACACACTTTTCCTAAAATAAGCATTTGGTTCTCTGAAATTTAACAGTTATTGATTTCCCCCCATAATTAGGTTATCTGGTGTCTAACATCAATTGAGAAGCTGCAGAATATAAAAATAAACATTGGACTGAGAGTCCACTGCAGGGCAATTTAGTTTATTTACCTTTTATTTCTAAATTAAAAAAGCCAATCCTGTGAGCTCAGGTGCCGCTAGCACACCAGCACTGAGATTCTAAATATCATCTCCCTGCTACCGTTCTGCCGGGTGCCATTTAACAGCCACAACAGGCAGTGCCTCCAGCAGACAAAAATTGGCCGTTGAGTCTGCTGTGGGGGAAAAGACCAGATTAATAGAGTAGGTGGAATGTTTAAACGCTCTGCAAGGACCCCCATTGTCAGCCTAAAGCACCTTTGCAGATTTCATGTGCTAAATCACCGAAAGACGGGCAAAAGAGAAAGGATAGAAGGATAGTGGATGCAGCGGAGGGAATTTATGATCCTCTAAAGCAAAAAGAGAGAAAAAAAGCCAATCCTTTACTGGCACACTTTTAGAAGGAAATTGATTTGGTCACACAGAGTGACTGAAGCGAATGAATCGAACCTCAGTGATTACATCAGCCTTCTGTAGTTATTTTTTTTATTCCAGGCAATAGTAAAGTTCTGAACACTAAAGACTTAATAGGCTCCTAAAATAATGTTGGTGTGGAGAAAATCTGAGAATGAATTCCAACTCTGGCACAAAGTCGGTGGAAAAAGAGCAACAGAAGCTAATAAAGATGCCAGAACAACTGGAATGCCGGCGTCCATTCAGCTAAAGCAAAACAATAAAAAATGTTCGGCACATTACCTGATTCAATGCTATAGACGATCTCTGCGTTCGGACCCTTGTCCTTGTCCAGAGCCGTGACTTGAATCACAGACGAGCCGAGGGCGGCCGACTCAAACACACGTGCTGTGTACGGAGCTCCGAAAAAATGTGGCGTGTTATCGTTAGTGTCCTCAACGTTCACAATCACACGCACCAGGTTACGCTTCACGGGGATGTCCTGGTCTCTGACCTGCAGAGTGAGAAAGTACAGATAGAGCTAAGATGTATTGTTTAATAATAATAATAATAATAACAAGTTACACTGATATAGCGCCCAGGGTACTTTACAGACAGGATAACAATTACTCCAAGCTAGGAGGAGATGAGGAGAAATAAAGTGATAAGAGATTAGTAAGATTTTTAATTTAGAAAGAGAAGTGGTTGAGACAGGAAGAGACTTCCAGAGCAAAGGGGCAGGGAGACCAAAATATCGACCACCCAGAGTTCTCAGCTTGAACCTTGGAACCACTAGGAGACCGTTCGGGCTGAGAACTATGGGTGGTCGATCGTTTAATTACAAGGACAGATGGTGTAACTGCTTTCAACTAGTTTCAGGACATGACAAGTAAGTAAGCTACAAAACAAGTCGAGTCCACAAGATGCTTATTTTTTCCAAATTGGTGCATTTCCTGATTTCTTCTAGACGTACGTGGATGTCTAGCGAGCAGAGCGTCAAGCGTACTCTGAGAAAACACCAGGTGGGGAGATGCCTGACTGCTTCGAAGTCTAGGATAGCAGAGACAAATCAATTGGAATAAATAAACGCCGCACATCACATCCTCGCCGTTCCCAGCCTCACGAATAAGTGAGAGACAAATTGAACTAATTAAAGAACAAACAAAATCAATCAGAACTCAGAGACCATGAGCTGACGGCAAGTTCTTTTCAATCTGATGGTCTCATTTGTCTCTAATTAAATCCACTGCTTGAATAGACGTGCGTTAACTCATCCTGACCAATAATGCTTCACATTTTTTAATTGAACTCATATTCTCTGCACCGGCTGTTTTCTGAACCAAATCGCGACAGGTACTCCTATAAATCTCCCCCAGCATTTAGGATCTGTGTCCTGGCTGACACATTTGAAGACTTTTTAATGTCAGCATTAAAATCTCTTTGGAATGTGGAATTGAAAGTATCCTTTTTGAGACCTTTAGGTGGTCATAATAATTTGACTCGGCAACATACAGTACTGTGCAAAAGTCTTAGGCACACAGACAGATCATTAAAGCCCACATATCTCAATAGGTTTAATAAAGCAACACAGAGTAAAAAGTTTCTTATTTTGAATAAAGTAGTTTAGTAAAAGTCACTATAAAATAAAGTGAGTAAAATAAAGTCTTGTGAGTGAGTCTGAAAAACAAAGCTTGGTTCCAGATCTCTGGTGGACGTCCCCAGCCAGCTCATGGATCTGATCAGGTCCATCTCCAGCAGCTCATGGATCTGATCAGGTCCATCTCCA
>JAYDZG010000012.1:2013948-2028639 GCA_034509265.1 Microcambeva bendego
GATTTATCTGTTGCTTTGAGGCATCCGGATCGCTACCAGCGACACCGCTCAGTACTGAATGTGTACGAAGACAAAGTACGGAGGATCGTTGAAAAGAAAATCTACACTTTTATATTTTGGGTGGGAGGAGTGGTAATATGAGAGCTTATAGTCCGGATTTCCACCTTTTTGGATGCTCAAAGAAGCCTTAAGGGGGAGAAGAATTTCAAGTGATTAAGTGAAAGCAGCGGCGCAGCGGTGGATGCGTGCTTAACCAGAAACATTACAACGTTGGAAAATTGCATCGCAAAAGAAGGGGATTGTGTAGACACAGAGGCGCACTTGATACGGATGACGTCTCTTTTCCTGGCCTGGCATGCACTTCAGAAGACCGAGGTCCAGCTTTGAACCTGCTTGAGCGGTCTCAGATCAGCATACCAAGGCTTCTCGGGCCTCAGATCACGTGCTCGCCTCTTAAACTTTCTTAGCGTGTTCCGTCACCCCTGCTCTCTCTAACTTGGTGTCCGCCATTCATTCCCTTAACAGAACCCAACGGAAATATCCTGAATTCCTCAGTGTAAGAAGCGGAGACGTCCAGGGTAACCAGAGCTAGGTTTCATCTCGCCGCGGACCTTAAATCATCCGAATCTGCGTGTGCAGGCTCTAAATAAAAAGTCCGCCCAGTCTGGCACCGGGATCAATCATGAAAACCTTCACAGCGTTTAGGAGCATCGACAGGTGAGAGAAGACTTAGTGGAGTATCTGCATAGACTTGAAAATTTCACCGCCACTGATCTGCTTTAAAGTCACGTTAAAACCTGAAGAATGCTTTGAACAATGGCTCAGAGGCCACCAGATTTATCTACCGTGGGGGGGAGAGGATGCAAATACAATAAGAACATCTTGGATGCAATTACAATAAGAACTTTCAATAAGAAGCCATTAAGACGAATGCTTTTGAGGGAATTTTCTGGAAGAACAATATGCCTGTGTTGTGGTGTTATCAGCGCTCAAGTGTGGATTGAGGAAACGTTTATCAAGTCCAGTGGCTGAGGAGTTTATTACAAATATTTATATCACACAGAACCTTTCTTATCTGTTGAGTGATTACAGGGCAGCGAGGTTCTGGAGTGGACCACCCTCCTTCCGCTTCATGCTTGACTGTGCCTTCTGTACACAGACGTGGCTACTAACAGCTAGCAGCAGCAGCAACAGCTGGCCACGAGGGAGAACGCGTGGTGTGTCCAATGGAAGATGGAGGACAGAATAATTTCAATGGCTTAACGAAGCACCAGGCCGACTCTGAACATCCCGCAAAGCTCATCATTTCTAACCGAGAAGGTTGGGGAGAGGGAAGGTTTAAAAATAACCGTTATGTCCCATTTAGTGGCCAATGCTGCCTTGGCAAACCTACGGATGCTAGCGCAGGCCTTGAAAGCTCAAACTGGAAGTCTGGGAATAATTGAAATGCAAGAACAAATAAATGAGAACCTGGGAGACTTAGAAATTAGGAAAGTATGTCAACTTGGTGCTTAGAGGAGGGATAAAAACAGAACTATTTGTGTGGGTGCGGAAGGAGGAAGTTCTTCAATAACCAGAGGGGAGTGATGCAATTAGAACATGCCTGGTGGGACGCTGTCTTTTCATCCCGTCTTTGCTTCTTCCGCCAACTTTAGCCTGTTACTTCCAGTTGAGAGATCCTATTGGGACATGCCCAGACAGAGCGCTTTGTCCGGCCCGGGTAGTGTTATTGCTGATGCCTTAAAACAGCACTGGCGTGCTAACCAGGGCCAGACGTTTTCAGCATGGCCGAGACTACTCAGGGGCAAGGATTTCTGTCTTCTTGCTTTCACAACATTTTTATGATGCATTAAATAGCTGACGGCGACTCACAGCCCTCGCCGCCAGGTATTACCGGTGTTATCGTCCTGCCTCTACTTGGGCAAAGGTGATAAGCAAGTCTTTTAGAGGGGAGCAAGGTTGACATTTTAAAAGCCGTACTCATTTTTTCTCCCCTCGCTTCTCTCTCTTATTTCTATTTCTAAGCTGTCACTTCTCTGAGTATTCCAGCAAGGATGGGATCAAAAGAGCTTTAAAATGTGGCAGGGTGGAAGGGTGGCATGGCAGTAAAATACGGGGAACAGGAAAGCCACGGTTCAAAAACCAGATGTCGGCCCTCCGACTCTGGTCCTAATTACATCTTTATACGCCATTACTCCAAACGCGACTGTGCATTTAGCCTATCGTCTGCCCGCCAGCTGCGCCAAATTTTCCCCCCAAACACTAATGTTGTGACTGTGTGTTACAAGTCAAGCTAAGTCAGTAAATTCTGGAAAGATACTAAAAACTGCCAAGAAGGTCACAAAGTCTAGAAGTCTCTCCTGCTCTGTTCTCCAGAGTCTGGTAGACAACAGTCTCAGATTTTATACACCTAGCATTTATCTTGATTTCTGAATGATTATCCACTGAGCAGAAAGCTCTGGCTCGTCTCGATCTGTCCTTGTTCACGTTGCACAAGCGTGCCAGTTAGCTTTGATGCACAGTCACATCCACTTTGTGAAGAGATGAATCAGGCACTTTTTCTCGTGTCCATGGTTTGGGGAGCTTGCCATGTTTACTTTTGCAGATCCTCGCTTCAGTTTTGATTCTCATTATGATCTTGGGAGCGTGACATCAAAGAGAGTAACTTAGCTAAGGCGGCGGGGTGCCGTCTGCCGTGGCGGGAATTTACACTGCTAAGCTTTGAATTTTGGTCTAAAGAATACGGACAGGTTGTTCGGATGAATTTAAGTTCGCCTTGGTTATAGCAAAAGAAAATATGTTTCAGAAAAAACACAAACCTTTTAAAAACTTTTTTCTTAATCCGACATATCTAACCACTTGAAACCGATTAGTTTACATTAAAGCGCATTAGCATAATGTGTGTGAGGCAGCGACGCTTCGTCTGAAACTGCGTTTCTCTTCTGCACCCTACAATCATCGCGGCTCCCTTCACATTCCAGAGCACCGTCGCTCAAGCAACGTGGACCAAGCACAGACTGTGTGGAGACGAGGTCATGTGACCATCCGGAAAAATAACCGGCTAACGGTCAGGGTAAAGGAGAGAGAGACACACAGAGAGACAGTGATAGAAGAACAAATGATTAAAAGTAAAAGAAATAAGTAAAAAAGAAAGAAGCAAGCTATAGAGTAAAAAAAGAAGAAAGAAGTGAGAAAGAAAAAAGAAAGAAAAAGAATGAATTGATTTCCCAAATCATGTGGGATCTCTTTGAATCGTTACATCCCTAAAAAGGATTGAAAGAAGAAGTAATGACGGTTGAAGGAAAGAGAGAAGATAGAAAAACAAAGAAAAAGCTACAGAGTACAAAAGAAAAAAAAAGTTTGACAGAAAGAAACAAAAAAGACAAGTGTGCAAAAAATAAGACTTTGAAAATAAAAAGCAAAAATAGAAGCACCCGAAGAAAAGAAAAAGGTAGGCAATTTAAAAAATCTAAGACAAAGTGCAAGTAGTCTAAAAGTACAAAAATAGATCTAGAAGCAAACCCTGTAGAGAAAAGTTAAATAGAAAAAAACAGAGCTTTTAATAACCTAATAAAGTTTATATCTAGATGTGAGCCGGTCCTTTACTTTTTAACTCCCTTCCCCCATGTTCTCTTTCTCTACAGAAGCTGGAGTTATAGACCAACCTTTCTCTCCTTTCTTTCTCCCTTGACCCCCCACCCCCCCTCCACCACATTCTTTTCCATGATCACTCCTTTCTGGGCAGAGGCACAGTAACAAAAATAGGCAAATCAGTGGGCACATAGTTCTGTTATCTGGCATCACCGGGAACCCTTTTTTCCTAATAGAGGGGTGCAAAGGCAGGGGACAGGGAGAAAAGAAAGGCGCACTGCACTTTCTACACAAATGGCAAAAACATACATTGGTGTGAGCTCTTTGTTGCAGCACTCCAAGCCATTCGGTTTGGGATCTTTTGAGCCGGTCGGACAGAAAGGGCAGCGCATACATTATCTCTTCGTCAAAGACCGGCCTATGTTAAAAGTGAGAAACAGGAAAAGGGACTCGATTAAATGAGAGGACAAAACCACGTGCCGCTCCGCTTTTATTTAGTTGTTTCAGCTAGTCTGCAGGCTTTTATTGGCTCCGTAGCTCCCGTGTACCTAATTACCAAATGAACAGTGAGCAAAACAACTGAAAGCCTGGTGTTCTGCAAAAAAAATGATAAATTAGATCTATTATCAGGTGCACACGATTCATCAGTCTGAGCACAAATGGGAAAGGGACAAGCGGGGTCAATCGAAAAGCAAAATACATTAAACAGATGGAGGCGAAGACGCTGTGACCTGTTTCTGAGGGTCACTTGGTCTTTTTATTAATGCAGCACTAATGAATTGAGCAAATTGGACTTTTGCATAATTGTGCATTTGAATGATGAAGGTCCGGTTTCGTAAGGTTAAAAGTTTTACCTTTTTATCTTTTGACCCAGAAGTTAAATACATTTCTGATGCATCTTTTACCAATTTTGACAGCATTCAGGTTGTAGAACGGTGAATTAGGCCACTATTGCTAAGATTCTGGGTTTCAATCCCCATGTGCTGTTGCCCAGTGGGCATCTACATACAGACATGATTGGCTGTGTCCCAAGAAGGATGTGGCTGAGACCCCACAATGAATTAGCATAAAATAAAGCACCTTTGTTATATATACATTTACAGGGGCAACAAAAGTTCTTTGTTCGGAGAGCAGGGTCAGCAATTGTACGGCATACCTGGAGCAAACTGACTTAAGCTCTGGCTCAAGGGCCCAACAGGGGGATTCAAACTCATGTTTTCAGTTCGTAGTCCAAAGCTGTACCAACTAGGCGACCACCGTTCAACTGCATCGTGCATTGCAACCAGCACTTAACTGGGGTTATTCGGGATGTAACTATTTATTTTTGTATTCTTTACAAATAAATTTGATTTTCACTTCAAACTTTCTGTAAAATCACTTAAACCTGAAAAAGCACGTTATGTTCCTGGATTGCAATCTAATGGTCACTGGTTTAAGCCCCACTGCTAAGCTGGCACTTGAGCAAGGCCCTTCTTCTTTAATTGCTTAGACAGTATACCCAGTTGCTTTGAATAAAAAGGGTGGAGCTGTACAAGGGTGAGAGCTCTGCCATGCAGCCTCTTTTCTTGAACAAGGATATTCACCCTTACTGCTCCAGGGGTGGAATACAATGGCTGGAAAATGCAAATATACACAACCTGATTCAATAAAACCATGTAAATGTGCATCACTGGTGCATCCTCGGATCTTCAGGCTTCAGCAAGCATGTTTAACCAACCCTGCTTTTACTTAGGACGGTTTATATTTCAGATTCCAGACACGGAACTGTTTAAGCTTTTGTAAACCGAGTCATTCTGCCTCAGCTGTGATTTGCGACATGCCCTCCGAGCCCCGTTTTATGTGTTCCTCTGCCACAAGGGCATTCTGCACAAACAGCACCAGATTCATTACGTGGCTCTTGCACGATCAATCAGGGCTGGGGCGAAGTGTCTATCCTGTGCCAGTGTGCGCGGTCTCTATTAACTCCGTCATTCAGGAAGAAACATGCACACGAAATACGTTTTGAAACTCAAACACTCACGAAAACAGCGGGGCTGAAATTAGCCTGGTTCACACTGAGGGGGTCTCGCTCAGGCTCGACTTGTTTGTGCAATCTGGAGGTAAACATCGCGGCTGGATGCTCCCTCGAACACTCGGGCTATTTGCAAATCTCAAACGCCTACAAACACTGCTAAACTAAAAGAAAAGAACACCATGCAGACGCAAAAGGCCCAGAGCAACAGCTCAAGGCCTTATGATAATGGGTCCGTCTGAGCTGCGTGGTTTGAAGAAAGGCTGCTGTTTAGTTGTTTCTTTTGGCGCTCAGTTTCCTTAACCGCTTTAAATGCAAGCCTGGTTGAACTAAAAATAAAAAGCACAGGTCCCTGAAGAGAGTACCCAGGAGGGCCACAGATGTATGCAAGGGTAACATTAGGCTTGAGAAGAACCGTACCGCACGTTCCTTCCGAGCACATTTTTTTTGGCAGCCCCCCCCTCCCCTGGACTGGAAAAGCAAAGCATGCAAATAAAGCAAGGAGGCGGAAAAGCCGCAGAGCTCTAAAGGTGCAGCAAGTCTAACTAGACCCAGCTGGGACCAAATCAGTCCAGAGTTAGAGAGGATTTTAAAAGCCACTGACAACTATGTCATCCTGTTTGCTGGTACGGTTTTGTTTTAATGACGGCTTCAAGGTAGAGCGACTTTTTAAAGGCACTAAGAGGGTGTGATTTCGTCAGACTCTTGTGTAGCGTTGTAGTAACCAAATGGCATCATGCTGAATGCAAAATGCTTCTGTTTTGAAACAGCTAGAAGTGTTATATCGGTTGTACTCCTGAGCAAAAAGCCTCAGATGAACTTTTAAATATTTTTCCAAGCAGTAGATCTTTACAGGCTGCCAATTAAAAGTTTCTGGAGCATGCAATCATCACATTAAAGTAAAATAAAAGTACTGGCCAAATGTAACAGACAAGAAAACTGAGTTGAAATTAGGGGTCTGACCTATCACAAACCTGCACTTGTTTTTCTTCCACTCAGATGATCCTGTGTATAGGGGCAGCCACAGCATATCTGGTCCACATACCAGAATAGGCAAAGATTTTATCCAGGTGCCCTTCCTGACACAATCCGGCTATTTCTGTCCTGGCTTGGGACCAGCACCAGGGGCGAACTGACAAGGGGCAAGGCTGTTTTAGCCACCCCCTCCCCTCATTCATTAGACAATCCTGTCCGTGCGGAAGACTGACTGTTCCAAAATGATGTATCTATGGGTTCCATTGCTTATAGCTTAGTAAAGACAGTATGAGCCCAAGATATTTCATGCAACACATTATACAAAAACGTTTTAGCACTTTTTTAAAATTAAATAACGATGTGATCCAAACAGGTGATTTGTAATGATGGTTTGACACAAAACCAGCATAAAGGAAAGGCTCAGGTTCATAAAGTCTGCAATGAAATAAGAGTCAAATTATATGTAAGAACTCTATTATTTCCATTATTTGCATTTTCCATGCTGAATTTAAAATCAAAATACCGCAATCAGATCACGATGAAATTATTAGCCATTCATTCAGTGTGATGTGGAAAAAAATCCTGTTTGTTATGTAATCCCCACCCCACCCCAGTAATACCCCCCACCGTCTAATCATTGGCCCACAGGGAGCTGTTCTGGGCTCATGCATATTTACCCAGCCACTAGCCATCGTTGTGATCCCAAACAATGCAGCTTGGTGTAAAACTATCCCATCCCCGCTGGCACTCACAGAGCACTGAGGTCAAAGAGGGCAGAAGTCCAGGTCAGTACTAGTGACCTGAATCTTTTTGGGTTAAAGGGGACGCCTGTGAGACTTCTACTCAGGTGTCTCGACTGGCTAAAAATATGTAGGCGAGATCTGTCAATGGGCATCCAGCTAATTTGAGTGCCGTCTGGTAGACCAATGAGAAATTCCAAACAGTTTCAGCAAGAATTGATTCAAAATAGAGTTTTTATGTAGGATATGATTTCTTCCAAATGCCAAACATTTGACCAAAAGGGTTAATTTTCCAAGCGAGCCTTGTAGACTGAACTCGTGGCCAAGTTTGAACCAATCTCAGATGGCTTTTATATTGGATCAAACATTTTCCATGACCTTCTTTTTTCCAGCATCGTGTTGCTGCTCTGGACTGCCCGTCTACGCCCCCCCCCCCACCCCCCCTTCCCAAACCAGAGGATGGTCAAAAAACCTCCAATTGTCTGAACCGCTGTCCGAACACACAATCTCCAGAATGGGCAGGCGCAATGACTGGCAGATGGTCCGGGAGGGCTAGCGCCAGAGTATCCTGTCATGCTACATTTACCCTTGCAGAAAGTGAGATTTCCCAACAGGCATTCCCTAACAGCCACATCTAATTTATCCTCCTTAATGAAGTGCCTTGCACCCCCCTCCATCTAAACGAACACTTAATTTAATACAGGAGTGAATGAAGGAGGGGAAAACATTTTAAAATGTTGAAAATGCAGTGATGTTTAAAAAAAACGAAATGTTTTATGTACGCCAATTCCACAGACCCATTTGTACATTAATTAATTATGTATACCTCGGTGAAGAAATGTATTCACGGGAAAAGCAGGATCCAAAATTAACATAGAAATTACAAATTTGATGAATATTAAAAATGCGCGTGTTTAAAATCACAAAGATTGCTCGGCTCCATCAAGCTGCCATTATAATTTCAGTTTGACTTCTTATCTTTTTGGTACAGATGCAGCGGGTAGTGCGGTTGCCTTACAGAAAGAAAGTCCTGGGTTTGATATACAGGTGGAGTGGTCAGGGTTCTGTGTGTGTTTGGGCAGTTGTACAGGGCAGTTTTAGCCTAGTGGTTGTGGTACTGGATTAGTAATCAAAAAAGTCGATGGTTCAAGCCCCACCACAGCCAGGTTGCCACTAATGGACCCTTGAGCAAGGGCCTTAAGCCTCAATTGTTTAGACAAAATGCTTGGGATAAAAGCCTCCACTAAATGCCAAAAATGTAAATAAAAATATTTGTCTATCCTACTTTTTGCCCAGTGAACTAAACCCACTATGTTGCCCCAAATACCATCTATTTAAGGAAAAGTAACTGGACGGGTGGGCAAGTGGGTGGGGGAAGTGCACACCAAGTAGTTAGGAATGTTTACGGCAAGTTGGAGAGACAGCTGCTACATCTGTTCCTGCCATCAATTTTGTCTCCTTGTGTCGAAAACTCAAAAACTGCAACTCAACATTTACACCCTTTTAAATTTTAATGTGCTGGACAGATCACTGCAGCAGCAAAAATGAAGCAATCACTCTCACGCCTCAGACATTTAAGCTCAGCCTTGGTAAAATGAGAGAACCCAAAGAACCTACCGGTTTCTTCACCGATGGCAAAGATTCCCAGGCCAGTTCCATCCCGAATCGAGTAGCGAATCTCCCCGTCTCTGCCTTTATCCTCATCCTGAGCTGTTACTTTCATCACAGATGTTCCGATCGGCACGTCCTCTTTGATAAATCCCTTATCCACGAATGATGGAAACCACGGTCGATGCATGTTCTCGTTCACGTCCACCACCTCCACCTCGATGTGACAGGTCGAAGACAAAGAAATAGGCTTGCCCTTGTCCTTGGCTCTCGCCACAAGGTTAAAAACCTGTTTTTTCTCATAATCCAGATTCTGAACTATTCGAACCGCGCCGCTGAGTTTGTCCACCTCGAAATTGCCGTCGCCGCTGTCTACGAGACTGTATCGTACCTGGCTGGATGCTCCCACGTCCGGATCGTGAGCTTCCAACCACATGATGACGGTACCTATAGGTAGGTCCTCACGCACCTTCACTCTGTAATTGGGAGGGATGAACTTTGGCGGGTTGTCGTTGACGTCTTCCAGGTGGATTTTAAGAATCGTCGTGGATACCAGTTGAGGTTCGACAGGAGCCTGGTCCCGAGCGGCTATCCTGAGAACAAACTCAGACTGAACCTCACAATCTAAAGGCTTTTTGATCCTTACTACACCGGTCTCCTCATCGATAGAAAACTGATCCGTGTCCGCCAGTATTGAATATCTGACCACACCGTTCTCCTCCAGATCTTTATCTTTCGCCTCTACTTGAATGATTTCGGTCCCCGCAGGTGCGTTCTCACTTATTTCCACGAAGTACGAGTCCTGCAGAAACTGTGGGCTGTTATCGTTTGCATCTGTAACTTTGATGTCCAAGAGGCGTGATGATGACTTCTGAGGTATTCCGAGGTCATACACGGTAACATTGAGGGTGTAGTGATCGGTGGTTTCTCTATCGAGTGGCGAGTACACCTTAAGCCAACCGTCATTCATGTCGACGACAAACCGACTTTCCGTGTCGCCTCCGGATATGACGTAGACGAGCTTCCCGTTGAACCCGCTGTCTGAGTCGGAGGCACTCAGATGGACAATCCGAGCTCCAACCTGAAGATCTTCTTTGACTTCGACTACGCTCGGAAATGAATCCGCGAACTGTGGTGTGAAGCGGTTGATGGCGTGAATGTCCAAGAGGTCATCGTCGGGTTCCGCTTCGGTGTGGATCTTACTACTCTGCAGAAGTTTTTCTGCCAGCATGACGGCCACGCCCGTGTCTACACATTTGACTTGAACCGGGTTGTGTGCGGTTGCGACGGTTATATTCACGTGCATCGCGGGAGTCTCGTGATCTCCGTCACTGGCTACAATCTGCAAGCTGTGAACAGCTAAACTTGCCGCCTTGCCTTCGCTCAGTGATTGCTTCAGAGACAGCATGCCTGAGTTGGGGTTCAACTCGAATAGATCCAAATCATTACCAGATTTGATCATGTACCTAACTAGCTGAAGTTCGTCTGAATCGATGGCGGACACGGTCGTAATCTGTTCTCCGGTGCCGTGGTCTCTGGGCATGGTGATCTGGCAGTCCACGTTTTCGAACAAAGGCTTGTTGTCGTTCAGGTTACTCAGTGTGATCGTGACTTGTGTCTCTACCTCCCGACGAAAGGGTTCACCCCAATCTGACGCACGTACCCGCAAATTGTAAATCCTCGGCATCAACTCGTAATCCAGTTGCTCCGAGGTGCTGATGACGCCAGAGAAGTAGTCGATAATAAAAGGTACGGGATTGATGTTAGCAATACTATACGTGACATAGCCATTCTCACCATGGTCTAAATCTGAGGCTTTCAGTGTTAGCACACTGGTGCCAATGAGCATGTTTTCATCAACACTGGCCTTGTAAGATGACTGCTGAAACTCTGGGGCATTGTTGTTTACATCAATCACATCTATTATAACTTTAGTTGCTGCTTTCTTGTCGTGAATGATGACCTCTAACTCATACCGAGGCAAATGTTCTGCACGGATGGGGCCAGCTGTTGTAATTAAGCCCGTGTCTGGATGGATTGCGAAAGGAATTTTGTCCAATTTTTGTCTAAAAGCATACTTCAGCTGGGGATATTTTGGCACTGCGGTTACCATAATAACTGGCGTGTTGAGCGGCGCAAATTCACTTATATTAGTCCTGTAAACAGCCTGTTCAAATTTAGGAGGCCCTACTTTGAACTGTGAGGACGTGACATGAATAACTTTGGCTGAAGAAATCAGCGACGGACTTCCTTTGTCCTTAGCTTGCAGGGTTAGGTTGTATCCGTACGGCTGACTGTCCCAGTCGACCTCCTTCACCGCTTTGATTTTGTACTCCTTACTGCCAGGACTGGTCCTTGTCGTTTTAAACTGCTGTAGAGGGTCTCCTGCGACGATGCTCAGGGACGCTATCTCACCATTGGCTCCCTGGTCTTCATCCTCGACGGTCACTACAGCGTAAGTCGGGTCCTTTTCCGTATCCGAAGGAGCCAGGGTAACGGCGGTGATGACTGGGGCGTGCTCGTTGGCCTGCTCTACTCGTACCGTGAGCTTAGCCATGCTGCTAAACCCGCTGCTACCATACAGCTTCATTCCACGATCTACGGCAAGTATCTCCAGTTCGTACTGCTTGGTTTCAGAGTAATCCAGCCTTCCAGTTAGAGTCACCATCCCGCTTGTGGGATGGACCGCAAACATATCGGTCCACTCTCTAAAGCTATAATAGTATTCTCCGTTCGTACCTATGTCAGCATCCGTTGCTGTAACCTTTGCGATGCTGGTGCGGATCGCCGTGTTCTCCGGAAGGGACACGCTATACGAGGTTGGAGAGAAGAGTGGCCGGAGATCATTGGTATCCAGTACCTGAACCCTGACCCGAGCTCGAGCCTCAGCGTTCGAGTTCTTCTCCACGGCTTTTACCGAAAGCATATAGTGGTCGCGGACCTCCCGGTTGAGAATGGCACTGCTCCCTCCTTTGGTCCTTATCCGCAGAAATGTAAAGTCTCCCAACTGATACTCCTCGGCTTTGAAAAGGTTCTCGTTGTCGCCCGACACTATTTTGTACCGTATTTCCCATGACGGGTCTGTGTTGTAGATGCCCATTTTGACGGGAGCCTCTAGGTAGGTTTTGGCCGCAGAGTTTTCGAAAATGGTGGCATTGTATAAAGGATGGGTGAAGTGTGGAACGGACTTTGCGTCCAGCCCTTGGTTTGGGTTGCAGCAGCACAGGAGGTGCAGCAACACCACCAGCAGTGAAGTCACCTGGTTCTGCATGGTCGCAGAGCTCTCTTCACCGAACCACCTGCTGACAGAAAAAGAAGCAATAAGTACACTAACATTTACAGCATTTAGCAGAAACTCTTATCTAATGCGACTTAAAAGTTTTTAAGCTATTGAAGGTTGTTCAAGGGCCCAACAGTGGAAAGCTCGCAGTAGTGTGGTTTGAACCAGCTACCTTATGATTTTTAGTCCAATACCTAAGCTCGTAGGCTCCAATATAAAGCATATATGAATATTAGAAAGACAACAGCATTGAACGAAGTTCAGCAAATGGATTGGTGGGCAGGATCTCAAGGTCCCCGAGTAAACAGGGTGTTCATAGGCAGTTTGGGAAATCATTTACATAGAAGATTTGTTCATTTAAAAATGTACTTAGTTAACGTCTTATAAGTGCGGGATTACTCTCACAAACATTCCAATGGCAGATCAAGTCTGGCGGAGCATACATAATGCTAGCCATGGTGAACGGAATGGCACTGCTGGCTGGTTTCCTCCCCGTCTGTTATTTCCAGACTTCCTAGCCACAACAGGCGCCGCAAAGGAACACGGCCGTGAATGATTAACGGCATAACAGCCTGGGAGGATGGAGGCATGGAAGCATTTGTCCTAGATATCTACAAATATACACATTC
Organism: Microcambeva bendego; assembly: GCA_034509265.1. Lineage (NCBI taxonomy): Eukaryota > Metazoa > Chordata > Actinopteri > Siluriformes > Trichomycteridae > Microcambeva > Microcambeva bendego. The sequence continues at coordinate 2,026,783 of JAYDZG010000012.1, forward strand.
CACTGGTAGTTATGAGATTCCTAATCTTTAGACTGTGTCTAGCTGGACGTGGCAAATGCTACAACATTCGTCCGAACAGACTTCGAGCATTTTCTACGTACTGAATGCCTGAACACAAATATTAAGAAATATACCATACAGAAAGATTCAGCCTTTGGATATGGAAATGTTGGAGCACACAGTAGCCCGTCCACATTAGGACCACGTTAGATGTCATTTGGTGTATGGTAAACTATTTATATATGGCAGAAGTTCAGTTTTCCCTTCACGCTTCAACTACAAGCCACACCAGCCTCATGTGTGTAAGATTAGACACCACAAAAATGGTGTACAAGCCACTGAAGCAGACTGCCACAAATATTACATCGACACAAAACGCTTTCCTTTCAAGCTCAGCGTAAAGCGCCAACAACCTAAAAAGCAAACCATCATCCAGGAACGTTTTCTGCGGCTCCAGCCTTTCACCTAATTTTTTTCTCGCTGACCACATGAAAAAAAGCTTTGATGAGCTGTTCAAACAGCGTAGCACATTTTAGTCTTTGAAAGGGCACAAAAACGGGCAACAAAAGCAAAGCCGAGAGCCCAGACACTCACAACCTGGCTTACTTTTGAACGGTCCTTTGGGAAACCTAATCAAAGCAAGCTACACAATCAGATCTGTACAGATTGAAAATATTTTCATATGGACCGAACGTTTTCGTATGTAATGATTTATTAATCAGCTTTACTTGGTTTTTTGTAACCTTAAGGTAGACAAAGTGGACAAATGAATACTGCAGTACATGTAAATAAATGCAAATTATGCTTTGACATAATGTTTTTCTTTGTATCTTCCATTCATAGCGTTTAGTATTTGCAGTTACACACTAACTTAGATTAGATTGTAAAAATGTGTAAAGCTATAATACACTTCTTCCTTTAAACCAAACCTGGTCTGTAATCTTTCAGGATGTGAATACTTCACATTATCTATTTTTGTACTTACTTTGATACTTTTGTATTGTATATTTAAAACAGCTAGGACATACTTCATTTCATCTATTTTGTGGATAAAAAAGTTTCAATGCTAGAACTGTTGTTCAGGTACTTTAAATCTGTAAACTTCATGCACGTTACAAACAATATAGAAATGAAATGAAATAATAAAAAATACAATACAATAAAAACATTTTTGTGTTAAACACAATATTTTAAACATCAGTACGCAAACTGTCCATATTTTCCTATTTCTTTTTATTTTGTTCCTGACCCCATCCCCCTCCATTCCTATTCATCCCAGCCAGCCGGACTCGCGCGTGCATGTTCAAACAAAGCCCGCAGTAACTAACCTAAACATTATTTTTCATTCCAACAACAAAGAAAAACATCCAAACAAACAACAAAAACTACTTTCATCATTCTGTGCAAGAGTTAAAATCCCGACTGAGCCGAGTAAGCAAGAAAATAAATCTAATCCATCTGGGAAAAAAAGTTTCAGCTCGAGACAAAGTTCATCGAAGCGCCGAACACAGACACGCGCGTGAAAACTATATAAAATACCAGTTTTATTTATTTTAATAAGGACGTGCATGTATATATATAGTACCTGATCCAGATCTATATTTCCTCATGCGGCGGCTTTTCATTGAGTTTATATATCCCGAGTTGGCTCATTCTAGCGCGAGAGGATCTCCACACTGCGCTCAAAGCGAATGAGCAGCCTCGCGCTGGTTTGCACTCACACGCGCGCACACACACACACACAGCATACACTCCCCCAACACATGCACACTCTATCCCCCTCTCTTTCACACACACACACACACACACACACACACACACACACACACACACACACACACACACACACACACACAC
>JAYDZG010000012.1:2035995-2055647 GCA_034509265.1 Microcambeva bendego
ATTATTCATGAGAATGAATTATCCACATCATTTGTGCAGCCGATAACAACAGTGAAGTTCATTAAACTATTTTTTTTTGTAGAAAAATGAAACTATGGTTCTTCTGTAGCACATTTATTTGATTTGTCTTATTGGATGAGGTTCATTAGCTAAAGTCTATTAACTGAATAAGAGTTCCGCGATACAGCCGAACAACCTCTCATTTTTTTTGGGACCAGAAATAACTGCAAACTGAGTAAATTGGCTGAATGGGACCTCAACACCAATTAAACTCCTCAGAAAGAACGCTCCATATGAGCCAGAGAAACACAGACCTTAGTTGGTAAGCCAGCTAATTAAACCAGTATCTATCGAGCTCTCCCAGCGGTAGCGGTTTAGCACTTATGAGATACAGAGACTGGCGATGAACGGAAAACCCACTGTTACTCACCCGCACCTCCATTCTTCTTGCCAACCGCAATGGCAGGTGGAAATCTAACATAGTTTTAGGACTAGTATGACTGTAGCCACTAAGAACTACTTCAAACAGGGGTATGTAGTTTGTCAAAGCTTAAAAGAAACTCGAATGCTGAGAAGAAATTAAGCCAACATGCATCCTTGGGTCGTTTTCATCCCTTGGTGCTGGTTCATTTGGAGTTCCTGTGGGTACTCCAGATGCCTCAGACCTTTCAGTGCCATTTATTAAGTGGAATGACTGTTCTACATTGCCCCAGGCATGAGTACAGGGGTGAGCAAATAAGAGCCCTTCCTTTTTATTGTGTATTATTAATTACATTAATTGGTCTTAATAATAACAAGAATTATAACAATTATTATTATTATTATTATTATTATTATTATTATTATTATTATTATTACTATTATTGTTATTATCAGTAATATTAGTATCAATATTATTATTATTATTATTATTATTATTATTATTATTATTATTATCATCATCATTGATAATAATATTATTATAATAATAATAATAATAATAATAATTATTATTATTATTACTATTATTGTTATTATCATTAATATTATTATCAATATTATTATTATTATTATTATTATTATTATTATTATTATTATTATAATAATTATTATTATTATATACATTGGTACAACTCTATGAGCAGCGTCTACCCAGCGCGCACTCACCTCGCGCTCCGGCAGCATCAAAGTTTCCCGTTCAGTGCTCGCGCATCTCTCAGTACACAATCCACCCGTGTCCGCTTCTTTACATGATCCACCGCGCGCTTCACTTCTGCACTTCTCCTCCGGTCCTCCTCCTCTTCTCCTCTAGTTACTCCTCTCTTCGGTACATCTCCGTTTCTCTCTCGCTGCTCCGGCATCCGACGTCCAACCATCCATCCACGCGCGATACCTATGGAGACAGAGCGCGAGGTCCCACTCCGCGAGAGCTGGTGACTACTGATCTGCTTCGCGCAGAGAAAGCGCACGCACCGGAAAGGAGTTACGTCACAAATCAGACACTCAAAGACGCCCCTATTTAAATAAATGAAATTATTCAAAATGAATTGTCCTATGGGTACCTAGCCACTACCATACAACTGGTCCCAAGCCCAGATCAATAGGCAGGGTTGTGTTAGGAATGGCATCAAGTGTAAAGACTATGTCAAATGATGACTACACAGAAAAGAACATGATGCTCATACTAATTATGGTGAAGGATTTACCCTTCAATAAATACCAGGACACACACACACACACACACAGACAAAAAAACAATCATCTAGCCGGGCCATCTCTGATCTAAACCCCACAGACAATCTGTGAGCTGAGCTGAGGAGGGAGGGTGTAAGAGAGGACCTGAAACTCTGAAGAGAAATTATCGGAAGAGTATTGATCTCAGATTTCCTGCTCTGTATTCTCAAAACTTGTTACAGAAGAAGACTAACTGCATTTTTATTGACAGCGTAGATTAAATAATGAATTAAATACAGGAGTGCCAATAACTGTGGCACATGTGGGTTTGTGAAAAAGAATGATTTGTTTAGCAGTGGAGGGGGGGGGTGTTGAGTGAGAGGTAAACGCATACATTTAGGTAAGTGAGTAGATGGATGGATGGATGGATGGAGTGGTAAATAAATGGATGGTTGCTGTTGGTTGGTTGATAGGATGGATCGTTGAATGGATGAATGGATAGGTGGTTAGTTTGATGGTTGCTTGGTTGAAGAGAATTATGGATGAGTAGATTAATGCATGGATGGATGGTTGGTTGGTTGGTTGGATTGATGGTTGAATGGATTGATAAATGGACACACTAGATAAACAGGTAGAATGATTGGCAGGTTGGTTGCTAGCTAGCCTGGTAGACAGGCTGGTAAATTAGTTGGTGAATGGATGTATAGATGCGTAAGTTTGAGTCTTTAAAACACAACACAGCTGCACATTATACCCACAGAGTACAACACAGGAGAGACATGTAGGACTCACTGCATCGATAACTTCATGAATGGGTCTGAATATATGGGGGATTAATAAGTGGGATACAGGGTGTGGCAAAGTGTCCATATGACCCATATGGTGTGGTGTACAATATCATGACGATTGGTGTAGTTTATAACACACTTAATACATAAAGAAGGCCGGAGAACCCAATAAAGTGCTCATTGTGTCTTTTGCTTTTGTTTCTTTTGAGCTGAACTTCCATTAATCGTACCGCTCATGACAGAATCTCGTTTAGTCATAAGCACTGAAGGTGGAGACGTCTGCAATTCCTTTGATGTTCTAACACACACACACACACACACACAGCTTAACTGGATTCCGGTTTGGTGATATAGTGGAGACCAGAGCGTTTGATCTTGTAAGCGTTGAAACATTCCATTGTTGGCTCAGAGACGGCCTTCAAAATTAACTTCACATCTGTGTGTGTGCGTGTGTGTGTGTGTGTGTGTGTGTGTGTGTGTGTGTGTGTGTTCAAATGAATGAGAGAGAGAGAATGAGAGAGGTTCTTCATTTAGGTAATCCACATATAAAAACTTAGGTTTTGTATTTCTTTATTTCCTTCTTTTCTTCCTTTCATGTATAAAAACTCAACTTTTGTATTTCCTTCTTTATTTCCTTCCTTCCTTCCTTCCTTCCTTCCTTGCTTATTTTTGGTTATTGCTTTTCATTCATCATATTTATTTAACTGCTTTTTATGAAGCTGATCATTTTGGGTCCAGTACCACCGGAAACACTGAAAACAAAAACTCTTGGGAGCCCGAGGTGGGAGACGGATGAGGATTGACTTCACTCTCAGGAAGCATGTTGCTGTGCTGCGGGCGCTAATTACGCGCTAATATGAGGGGTGATGGCGCACAATGCTGCAGGAATGAGTTTATTAAGTTTAACCTGACTGCCTCTTAAATTCTGTACTGACTCTACAGTCCTACTAATGTCCTTTAATCTGTAAATGGTTTTTGCTCTGGCAGGTCCGGTGATCTCATAAAGCATTGTGGTCCAGGTTCACCGCGATTCTGGACTAATCTTGAGGCCGGTGGCCAATGGCTAGCTGTTTCATTATATTACCTCTTTTATTCCTTAAATAAATAAATAAAACATGATCGCAAGGCCTATTCTAAAATGCTGCTAACTAAACATTAACAGAGAATCATTGTAATCATAATTTAAACTTAATGTAATTTTAATTGAATTTAGAGTTCCAGTCATAGTTTGATCTGTTTTCCGGCTGCAGGTTGTGACTAACGCGCTGTTAGGTGTTAGAATTTTAAGAGTTTTATTTCACTTTAACCTCTAGATCAATGGCGCCAGTGACCTCATTTCCTGCTTTCACTTTATTCTCTACAGTGACTGACCCCGAAAGTTTAATTACACTGTTAATACACCCACCCCATTACATGCTGAGATGTATGTGCTGGTTCAGTGTGTTAGGAGAGCCCTGTGTCTCACAGCGAGAAGGTCCTGGGTTCGATGCTCTGGTGGGATGATCTGGGACCTTTCTGTGTGGAGTTTAGCATGTTCTCTCTGTGTCTGCGTGGGTTTACTCCGTGTGCTCCGGTTTCCTCCCACAGTCCAAACACATGCTACCAGGTTAATTGTCGAGACCAAATTGTCCACTACTGTGTTTAATATAAACTTGTGTGCCATCCTAGCCGCTATGGATGGATAAATCAGTGCATTGTAGTGCCCGTCCCAAGCCTGGATAAATAGGGAGGGTTGTGTCATAAATAAACGAGGCCAAATCGATGATTTGGATCACGACCCTAATGGATTCACAAACTTCCATGACTGCTTTGAAAGAAGGGTGGTACCTTAAGAAATCCGAGACAAGCAAGTCTGCGCTTACTCATGGTTACCCGTAAGGCACTCAAGGCATGACTGCTTGAACTGTATCAGGGTAAATTTATTAAATGGAAAAGGTTATGAACCTATTGAACAAGGTTGCATTACGAATGAGCACTTTCCCACTGACTAGAGCTTGCTACACAGTTAGACATCTGATCTTCTCACTGATACAGTAGTTTCTCCACATTTTCTACAGTGTTGTTTATGTTTAGTGTTAGTTCAGTGTATTTATAGTGTATAGTGTTGGTTGATGTATATAGTGTTTTGCTTAATAATAATAATAATAATAGTAATAATAATAATTATTATTATTATTATTATGGTTATTGTTATTATTATTACTAGTATTATTATTATTATTATTATTATTATTATTATTATTATTATCATAATGATTATGGTTATTGTTATGATTATTATTGCTGTTATTATTATTATTATTATTATTATTATTATTATTAATAATAATAATATTATTATTATTATCCTCACAATTCTGTAACAATTATGTTGGAGCTTTACTGCTACCTTTGCTAGGCTAACTCTCATTTTGGACAACACCCTAAAGCAGCAATAATGCTAATCTGTTAGCGCTGGGAACATTAATAAAATATCATCACAAATACAGTATCATGTTATAAGAACAAAAACATATGAAGAAACTTCGTCAGAATTTGTCTTTCATTTTATTTTGTTTTATTTTATTTTACATTGGGAAGAAATGGAATCGTGAACCCAGTTCCATGAATCACCTTGTGGGTGGTTGTGGGTAGAGTGTATTGTTACAGCCCTACACAGAATTTATTTGAGCTATAGAAACGGGTGAAGAGATCAGATATCTTGAAGTGTTGCAGGTCCTGAGATGCCACATGAAAACCTCTCAGTGGTTTATAGCCGTGGAAGAACTTATCATTGGCAATTAGACAGACAGTAACAGTGTCGTTGCTCAGAGATTATCTCCACACCATCAGTGATTCGGCACCATGTGTAATTAAGTGTTATGACACTGTTGTGATAAGACGCTAATAAACTCTTTGAGAACAATGGTGGCTCTGTTGGAGTTTGTCGAACCCTGTTGATCTTGAAGGAGTTTTATGCAACAACAGGGATGATGTTGGTCATAAACTTTAATTTATTTTGAATGATTACTTTATATTCCTCTAGTATTTTTTATTTGAGAAGAAGTGACTTCCTAGAGCACCCTGGTGGAGAAGCAGCCAGCACAACATAGCAGAGAGGCAGTCGGTAGTGCACACGTGTCGGGAAGGGGGGGGGGGGTGTTGATCAGGGTGTGTCTCTTCAAACACAAGGCTGATTCACATTTGAACTTGCCTTGTGCAGGTAAAAGAAGCAGTCGGTACTGCACACGTGTCGGAGGGGAAGCGTGTTGGTCACAGCACTCCTCAGTCAGCAGTGGAGTGTAGAATAGGTAGAGGGGAAGCGTAATCTTTTGTATTTATATGTAAATAGTTTGATGTCCTAATGTGTTCAGTGGATCTTTATTATCCTGTACTTGTGATCACTCCTCAGTGAAAATCATGTGAATACAGTTCAGTTGAAAAGTTTGCCTCTATTGTTGCTTTTTTCAGTGACTGATTAAAAGATAAATTTGAACTTTCGTGTATTTAAGTTCCTTCAAGACTTTATTTACCAAGGTCGGGAGAGAACCATAAAAGGATTCTTTACTGCGTGACTGGCTCGGTGCCTCTAAGTCAATATTTTCATTATTCTCTTGCAGCAAATGGACAATTGCTGAAATACCTCGAATTCCGAAGCTGCCGTGACATACAATACGAGACCAAAAGTATCCGGACACCTGACCATGATCTAATTCCAATACGACGGCGGTTTTCGTGGCGTTGACTTCAATTCTCAGAAATGTTTCTCAATTCTTTGGGTTTATATATTAAAAGTTGAGTCAATTGAGTCAAAAACAGAAAACATTTCTTAGATCAGGCATTATTTCTGGATGAAAAGACCTGATTCCAAAGGTCACTGGTGTTTCTCCACACCGAATGTAAGCAAGTAAACATTTGTTAGTGTGACTGCAGTAGATAATCACACTGTTGTTATCAGTTAGTCTTATTATTCTTATTCTCTTAATTATTCCATCTTTTGTTCCAGTTTAATCTCCAGCAGTTTTTGAAATATCAACATCCAACTAAAAATCGCCCGGCTCATTGATGTCTTGTAAATATTTTTAAACACACCCAGTCACCTGCCACGCCCGGTTTTGTTCCCCATTCACTTCCATTCCTTTTTTGACTTTGAACTTCGACTTAAATGACAGCTTGAACCCAGATACAGTCACCTGTTTGGGAAAAAGTATTCCCACCCCCACAAACTGTCTTCTGTACAGCAAATGCACACCCGCCCACATGCCACGCCCATTTTTTCACCCCATTCACCTTCATTCATTTTTGGAAAGTTCACGATATCAACACAATCCTCAAGATCGTCCGACCCTTAATGTGACACCAACCTCGGATACAGCTTTTGAATATGCACACCCAGTCACCCGCTGCACTGCAATCACACTCATTTTCTTCATGAAATGCACCTTTCTAGTTAACAGCACTGTTCAGAGACTCAATCAGTTCGATAAAATATGAATGAAAAAGATCAAACAAAAATTCGAAGACATCGAAATACACATAAAACCATAAAGACAACACAGATGCATCAATTCGTGGAATAAAACAGACCAAACAAACCGTGCATCATCTAATGAATGATGAAGCGAGAAATATCAGCTAGTGTCCGTCTTCAAAGGCTAATGTATAAAAATATATCTTTAGCCTTCGGTTGAAAAATCTAATTTGACTTTCTTTTCTGCTAAAAGCCCCTGACTGTAGGACCTCAGAGCCCTGGCACTGGAATACAGCCCTAAAATGTCAGAAATATATTCTGTTATATCACCGCGCACCCCCTGGATTGTTCAGTCCACAATTTTAAACTGAACCATAAAAGTGAGCGGTACAAAGGTGCCAGTGTTTGTGTAACATGCTCCCTTCTTTAAGTCCTAGTATGTCTCTATAAAACTCCCTGCACAGGCAAACGGCCCTGCTGGAGCAGCGAAGGACATTTTCAAAACTGAAACCATATGCTGTTCATTTTCATGTATTGCTTATTCTCATCGGTTCTCCCGGGAAACTCTGGGTGCGAGGTAGAAGCGTCCCGGATGGGGCCGTGGTCATAGTCAATCACGTCTGGGTAGACTACTAAGAACGATAGCACTTATAAGAAGTGGAGGGCCAGACGTACCCTAGTGGGACGCCGGTTCAAACCTCACTACTGCCAGGTCGCTGCTGTTGGGCCCTTGAGCGAGGCTCTTAACCATCATTGCTCAGACTGAAAAACTGTAATGTAAGTCACTTTGGATAAAGGCGTCTGATAAATGCCGTAAATTTAAACGGGTTAGCGTAATAATCTGCTGTGCCTCCCTACTGACCAGCATGTGATGTATTTTACAGAAATATTTTTTGCATTTCTGAAGCTTCTGAACTGTCCAATTTTTTCGGTCAACCAATTTGAGAAGGAATCCATTCTTCCAGATCTTGTGCCATGATACATGCTACCCCCTCTAGCAGCTGTGGGATGTACTGCAGTCAGCACGGCTCCAGTTAGCTGTGACGACCAACCAGGACCTTACTGAATCACTCCCAGGTCGACTAGCTGCCGTGCTTCAAATGCCACTTAATCTGGATATCAACTGGTGTTCATAATCACGTGACTCTGTTAGGAAAGGTGGTGAAGTATCCAAGATGCACGTCTTCATTTTGGCTCTGAGCGATGATTCAATCAGACTGGAAGTCTTGTCAAGTTTGTCGTCTCCATCGAGGATGGAGAGCCGAGATCTAGAAGAGACCGGGGAAGAATGTGCAGGGAATAAACACACGCTAAGTAATTGGCACGTAATTAATGCCGAACGACGAGGCGCGACGCTCTGTTTTTGTTTACCTTGAAGTTCTGGGTAATAAAACGTCAGATATGCAGCTGTCGAGATCGCATTGTTATATGAGCGGAGCAGAACGAGAGAGGAAGAGAGGAAACATCTGGCCCTTTGAATAGCCTCTCGTGGATGAAGCGGAATTTTAATGACTGAATTCTGACAGACGAGAGAGCGATGCGGAGACGGGATGACACTTTTGCCTGCAGTGAAATTCAGGCTGAGAACTTTTTATTTCCTGCGCTGGCAGTCGAGCAGTCGAGTGTAGGGCTCAGATTTAGAGCTGGCGTGCGCTTGTGAGAGATGCAGATTTTATTTTGGTCCGGTTTTCTGTGTTGCAAGGTTTATAGTGGCTTTATTAGCAGCTGCTGGAAGCTTAATGAAGCCAGCTTTACACTGTCATTGGTTTAAAGGCTGCTGAGCCCACTGTCCTGCTTTTATTTTGTGTTTGATAAGTGCCAGACTTTTGTAGTTGCTCTAGATTCAACAAAGTGACTTCTTTCTACATTTACATTTAACATTTACATCATTTAGCAGAAGCTTTCATCCAAAGCGGCGTACAGTACTGTGACACTATATTGTCTTAGCAATTATGAAGAAAAGGACCTTGCTCAATGGCCCAGCAATGGGGCTTGAACCAGTAATCGTTTGATTACTAGGCCACTTAATCTCGACTAATATTAATCACTTTTATCTAGAGCAACAGCCCTCCAGAACAAACAGACAAGGTGTTGTCTAGGCTGTTGAGGGTTGAGCACCTTGCTAAAGGGCCAAACAGTGACAACTTGAAAGTGGTGGGACTTGAATCAGCAACCTTAAGGCCAGTTAAGGAAAGTAGCTTAACGCCTTGGCTAGAGACGCTCTTCTAGAGCAAGAACCTTTTCTAGCCTTTTTAGCCTTTCTAAAGTGTCATTTCTTTTTCTAGAGAGCCTTCTGGAGACAACAGCCTTTTCTGGAGCAAAAGTCTTCTAGAGCAGGGACCTTTTTCTAGAGCTATGACCTACTAGAGCATCATGCTTCCAGAGCAACAGCTTTTTCCAATCAAAACAGCCATGCAGAGTAATAATCTTTCCTAGTGCCACCGGTTTTTTCATTACATTTTCTAAAGCAAACATGTACATGAAGCAACAGCTTTTTAGAGTAACAGCCTTTCCTAGAGCAATGGCCTTCTAGAGCATAGCTTTGTAGAACAGCAGCCATAAGACCAATTGCCTTTTCTGGACCAAATCGACTACTAGAGCAGCTGTCTTTTTATATTAACAGTCTTTTTTAGAACAAGAACCTACCAGAGCAACAACCCTTGTCCTTCTTCCAGGATCAATCAGTACCACTATAAACCAATTAATCAATTAATGCCACCTAAATTCTAAGAGTATTAAATACTGCGCCAGTTTAACCAACAGCCAATAATTCCTCAATCCCGTCATTACTCTTCACATGGGACCACGATGAGTTCATAATAAAGCTACCATGCAGATCCCCTCCCCCTTTTTTCCTGAGCATTTGGTCCTGTAGATCCCCGTATACAACACCTTCCTACACTCTTAATCTCATGGATTATTATTTTAGAGAGATTATGAAGACCAAAGAGCCGAGTCTACTTTACAGCGGAAGCTCACTGAGAAAAAGGGATTTAAGATTTAGTTTGAAAACCCTGAGCGTGAATCATTCTTTGTTATTTTTGTACCCTGGAGCACTGTTTTCCTTTGCTGGTTGTAATCTGTAGCGAGAAACGTATAAAGGGTGCAAAGAAAGGTTTCCGGGGATTACATTTTACCCAGCAACTACATTATGAAGGATTCCTCCCAACACGCCTCCATAACTCCTCTCTCTTTTCTCTTTTCCTCTAAGCTTCTGTACTGTAGTCCTGTTACCCTGCATTTTTCTCCTCCAGAGACCCAGCGCTGGTGCTCAGCATGAACCCAGCAAGGTATGAACTGACCCAGAGATCACATCCACTAACTGCAGACTTAAAAGTCCACAAAATATGAGCTGCCTTCACATCTACCTCTGAGAAGGGAAAGGCCGACATGACCTACGGCTGCACTTCATATCCAGGATCATAAATGAGTATGGATTTTAGTGAAATACCTCTCCACTCTTGTGCACTCGATTTTATAACATATCTGAAAGAATCTGCCTCTGTTTAGCCCTAAAACATCCCAAAAGTGCCCACGCATGTTGCATAGTGTTGATTTCAGGTGCACGCTACAGATAAATGAATAAAAGGTTCAATTGCTAACTGTTAGCAGAGCATCATAAACACATTATTTTGAGTACCAGCTTTGATCCAGGATAACCGCTGAGCTGGGATTGACTCAGTAAGCTCCTGGTAGGTCGTCACAGGTATCTGGAGCCATGCTGACTGCAGTGCATCCCACAGCTTCTTGAGGGGGACGGGTAGGAGTGTCCATAGAGCCAACACGACTGTTGAGGTCATTGAGAAATTAGGGGTTCAGGCTAGTACTTGGAAGTCTCAGTCATGCTCTTCCAACCAGTGTGGGACATCGGCAGTGAGATTCTGAACCTACCAACCTACAGACCTTACTCGGGTCTGATACCGGTCATCTGGGTATGATTGGCAGTGCAAAATTGTCAATTGAATCTTCCCAGTGGGCTGAAAAATAGAGTCTTCGATGCTGTGCAAGTAACTTTTACATGTTCGGTATTTAGCAGACACCCTTCCTCTAAAGTGACTTAAAATAGTGACAGTACACAGTCTGAGAAACTCAAGGGCGCAGCAGCCACCCTGGTGGTGAGGCTTGAGCCAGCAACCCTCTGATTACTAGTCCAGTTGCTTAACATCTAGGTTATACTGGCCCTCTACCTTGGTTAGGAACCCAAGGTGCCTGTATGTAAAGTGGAAGAACACGGAGATCATGAGTGACCCTCCATACGAGAACACTGGGCTTATGGGGGAATGCTTTGAACTCAATAACAGTAAATAAACCATGAAGTCCTCGATGACAAAATTACAGCCTCTGAGAAACCCAAATACTTTTTAAATGACCCGACGGAGGACGGACTGTAATTGCCTCTATTGTTCAACATTACAGAGCGCTGTTTGCTTCCTGATTACAGCTCTACTGAAACAATGCGCCTGATGATAGTCTCATAATACAAACCTTTATTTCATAGTGTATAAACCAGTCACTAATAAACACTGTTTCAGACCTCTTCTTCAACTCCTTTTTTGATGGCTAGATGGCAGAAGCACCAATTTCCTTTGGAAAGGGCCGAGAAGTGGTGAAGAATTAGTAACGTGAAATATGGTGGGGGGAATGGAGAACGGATAAAAGATACAAATCAGAATATCTAGTATACCAGTATACCAGATATAATAAAATTGAGGTGCAACTCTGCAGTGTCACAAACTATAATTTTTGCATTTGGCATCGGAAAAGTTCACAAAAATGACAAATTTAGAAATAACAGTAACAACAATAACACAACAACAGACCTTCTGTCGGTAACACACAGGTAAAAATGCACATTGACATTGTAAACAATGTATATTTGAGAGAAGAATTGTAAAATGACCTTAGATCATGGTTGTGAGTGGGGTATCGTAGGTCACTCTTAACCCCAGGGCAATAATATTCACCGCTCTGATCAGTGGGAATCTGGAATTGAGGCAAGTTGGAGTAAAAATCATGCTGTGAATCCTTTAGGCTTTGGGGTCACCACATCGGACCGTGATCTGGATTACTGGGAAGGGAAGCCGTAGCCTAGTGTTTAGGCACTGGACTAGTAATCAGCAGGTCGCTGGGTCAAACCTCAGCACTGCTAGGTTCCCGCTGCTGGGCTCTTGAGCAAGGCCCTTAACCAGAATTGCTCAGACTGTACACTGTAATTGTGCTGTAAGTCACTTTGGATAAATCCATCTGCTGAATGTTGACAATGTAAATGTACTGATTTGGCGTAGTGACGCAACGCTTCCTTTTTATCCAGGCTTGAGACGGGCTCTACAATGCACTGGTTTGTGCATCCTAGTAGTGGTGGCGTCGAGTTTCGTACTGAGACAATATGGATTAACGCTCAGACTGGGAGTGTATTGATTGATACGAGATTTAGGCTTGTGGATTGGACTTGCTTTATTTATAAGCTCATGTTATGCTACGTCTTTAACTGATGAATCTTGTGTAACCAGTAAGTACCTGTGCTGTCAAGAACTTAACCCCAGTGTGTAAAACGTGTGTTTTCTCCTCAGCAGATAATGATTATTGATTTGGCATGGATTTACACCGGATGCCCTTCCTGACACAACCTTCCCTATTTATCCAGGCTTTGTACTGGCACTAAAATACACTGTATTATGCATCCTAGTGGCCAGGTACCGACAGGACAATTCAGTTTTTGGACTGTGGCCGGAAAAACGGAGCTCCCGGGTAAAACACAAGTAGACACGGGGAGAACATGCAAACTCCACACAGAGAATATCCAAACTGCACAGCTTAGGGATCGAACCCAGGACCTTCTCGAAGTGAAGCGACAGTGCACCGCCCGGGCCGGCCGCCAGCCTTCCAGTGTCAAAAACACGATGTCTTAAATTCCTACTATTTAAATGTAATTTTAATACTTTTAAGTAAGTGCCATCCTTGTTACCTGCCCATCGAGCTGGCGTCAGTACAGATTCAACACACCACCCCACTCTGTGTGTGCATGATAGAGACGTGGATGTAGAGCAAGTGAGAAGAAACAATAAACATATGGACTGTAATTGCTAATTATCTCTGAGCCACGCTATACGCTGATCCACATTACTTCTTCAGCTCGTGACCAACAAAGCATGGAGAAAATAAAAACCTTGAGCGTTAGCGCTAAAGCTCGGGTACATAAAGCGTGCGAGATCTGTGCTGGTGTTGCAGCGGTGTTTATATCTAAAGATGCTTTGATTGAGTCCGTGATGGTGCATGCTAATAACCCCACATCGACACACTCGGCTTCTCGAATGATCCGTGTCTCAGATCTTCTCCAGCACACAAGCCAACCGATTGGTTTATGTGTGTGTGTGTGTGTGTGGGTGTGTGTAGGTGTGCGAGGCTGCATTAAATTCTGTTGATGGACAGCTTAGCCCACTTGAACGAGGTCAAAATGCACAGATGAGAAGCACTTTATCAAACGACATCAGTCAAGAATGCGAGAGGAGGGCCGAGTGAACCAAGCAAGAGTTTATGTGAGTTTATTAGCCGGAGATAATAGAGACAGAATCTCCCTGTAACACTTGGATAGGAAATGAACATCAGATATAACATTGTGACCAAAGCAGTAGCTGTTCTGCACTTAGTATTCTGTCACCTTTCCAACAGAACCAGCATTAAGCCTTGGCCAGTTTTCCACTGTTCCTTCCTTGGCCCACTTTCGATAGATTGACAGGTGAAAAGAAATATCACCGATAATCACTTCAACACGGCACCTTTTAGTGTGTGGAATATATTACACAATAGATGAACATTTTATCCACAAAGTCGATGTTAGAAGCTGGAAAAACGTGTGTAAAGGTTCAGTTCAGTTAATTTTCTTTAATCCATTATCCTAATTAGGGTCGGGGAGGGGTGTGGAACCTACTCCAACTCTTCAACGGGCACAGGGCACAAGGTATGAGCGTATCACTTTGTGATTAACCAGTTCAAACAAAGAACACCGTCGCTTTAAATAAATAAAAAAAGATACACCAGCGTATTTTGTGCGACTCTTTCACAGCGTATCTTGGTATTTTCGTTAGTATAAGCCGTCCATTCAGCCTCCACGCCGGCCAAAAAGCACACCGGCTCATTCTCTCCAGTTAGCAAAATGGTTTCTGTTGTGTGAGTCCCCAGACTGCGGCAAACAACAAATCTTCTTCAATCTGTCTCATTCTCGACAGAAAGACTCCCGTTCAGCTCTATTCAGCCCCCTGTGAAAGAAGAGCGGGGGAAACATCGATAAAAGGATAAAGGGATATCGACTCGAGCGAAGAGCCTGTGGTTTTATTTACGGTGATGTCCCAGCGGGAGAGAAGATCGGCGTGAAGGTGTCGCATCCACAACAACAGACCGAGAGAGAGAGGGAGAGAGAGAGAGAGAGAGAGAGAGAGAGAGAGAGAGAGAGGAAAGCCTCCTCGGGGAGATATTTGTATTCGACATATGAAATCCCAAATCAGGAACATGATTTTAGCACCTTGGGGCAATGAAAAAAGGGCCCATCTCTGACACATATGCTAATTAAATGCTAACACATATGACAGTAAACGTAGACTTGACCTGGGTGTGCTCCGTTGAGCTATTTACAGAGACATAGACATGCTAACTGTCTAGCTGCTAATTAGCAAAGTGACATATTCGCATAGCTGTCGTGTGCATTTGGAGTAATTGGTTCTGTCTGACCAAAGCAAAGTTTTGAGCTTACTTTTTTTATATAGATCTTGGGGTTGGCTCTACCACTAAGATCCCTCTTGAGTTTTTTTTATGAATAGAACTTAAGCTGGACAGGATTTTAAACTGTAAAATCATTGGGGATACCTGCCTCCTGAATGATCCTTAACCTTCACCAGATGGTACGTCTATAAGGTGTTGGTCTGGATTCTAGGTTCCCCCTATTCATAGGTGGCAAGTAAGTACATTTACTTTTTTACATTAGTTTTTTTTAGGTATCTGTAATTTAATTGTGTATTTCTGTCACTTAATACTTTTTACTTTTACTCACTACATTTCAAAATAAAAATCTGTACTTTCTACTCACTTCATTTTCAAAACCAGCTTGTTACTTTAGTTTAAACTAAATATGTATTGGTTTATTTTATCTCTTTATTTAGATATCTCTAGTGCATCAGTGAGTTCAAGCTGAATCACTTTACCAAACGACTCTTTTCAAACGATTCCACTGGAATTGAATCAGGGCTGCGTTTTTGTCAATGATAAAGATTTGTTTGTTTCGCTCACTCGAGTCATCAGTTAAAGAAAGAATCGGCTCATTCGTTTTATTTGGGATTAATTTTAATCTCTCCTGATTTGCTGTAAAGTTAAAAGTGTTTGATAAAGTTAAATCTGGATTTATATACTCTGTGAATATAAAAAAAATGCCTTGAAGAAGAAAAATATTATTACATGGATTACATGGATATAGATTTGGTCTGAAAGGTCAGGTGAGCAGCAGATACAAATTTTATATGATCTTTATTTTCATGCTGGTTGTTGAAGCGTTTAAATGGGTTCAATGTGTATTAAATACGCCTGGACTAGATAATGTGTCGTTTAAAAGATTAACCCTTTGTGTGATGTGATATCCAGGACACAAAACTGAATTTAAATAGATTTTTATCTAAATTTACTTTTACTTTTTTACATTTACAGTGATGTATATTTATACTTCTACCTGAGTAATTTTTTTTCCACACTACTGGTCACCAGCAGGGGGCCTGGGCGGTGCAGAAAGCGAGCCGGTGAGAGCAGCTCTCAGAACTCAGTCTCCCAGAAATCCAGGGACTAATTAAGCCTGATCAAGCTAATTAGACACACCTTCTGGCCTCTGCATATAAAGCTCACTCAAAGCTTTGTTCAGTGCTGCATCTTTGTAGAGAGGCAGACGGTACGGTATTAGCAATGGTGGGTATAGGTACTAAAGAAAGTTAAAGAAAATTAAGTTTAAAGAAATAGTTAATGAAAAGGGAGATAAGAAGCAAAGAAATAAATTAATAGTAGTACTAATATAACATAGAGAAAGAGGACGAACAGATTAACTGAAGCTCCAACTCAGTTAACGTAAATGAACGGTTAAAGAGGGGTGAGTTGAACTTAAAGGGTTCAGCTAACTTTTTTTTTTTAAGTTTCATTAAGTTTTGAGGAGAAGTTAACTTTTTTTAGTTAAAGGAGTGTTCCCAGCCTTGAGGTTGAGGATAGTAATAAGTTGAATTGCCTTATATTGTCTCTTATATTGTTCCTTTGTTTGCCTGTCCCGCCTTTTTCGTCCACCATCTTGTGAGAGCCTCTTCTACTTGTTTCTGTTCTCGCAGTGGTAAAGCGCTGCTCCTTGATACAGGAAGTCTCTGATTTGAATCCAGCCCTCATGACTGTGAACGCTCAAGCACAAACACTCAACACAATATTTTCCTGATTATAGAAATTGACATTCCCTCATAAACAAACCACATGCTCTGATCTTGGGTCCATCACCCCCATCCCATAACACATGAACCATATGTTCCCAATTGTTCCAGTTTGTATGGAGTAGAGGTTTAAATGCTTGATTAGTGCATTAATAATAAAACTGTTATTGAACTTCTTTATACAACTCGAGAGCCTGGCAAGTGTGCGGTAGCCGACTGCATCTTTTCATTTGCACTAGATGATTTTATATGTGGATCAGCTTTGTATGGCGAGACCCACCCTGATCAATATCCGACATCATTATTAAACCAGCAGAGGATGAATCGGTGATGAGGAATTCCTGGTCTGACTCCTACCCTGTATGATCAGCCAATCATTGTTCATGTAGGTGCTCATCTTGCCCAAAAACAGAGTGGAGATTTTAAACCTAGGCATCCTAGCTGGCTCATGTTCCCATGAACTGTTTATTTAGGTTGCTTGATTACCAGCCGCTTGTCAGGAACACCCCAGAAGCTTTGCTAAGCTTGATTTTGGCAGGGTGAATGTTATTTTTGGTAAATTCTTGGAAGGTCTGTCAAATTGCTGGTTATCAAGATGCAGTGGATGAGCGAGCCTTTTATTAAAATGTCCAAAAAACATTTAATCAGGATAATCCCCACAAATAACAAATATTTTTTAAAAAAATGTAATCTCAACCTTAATACAAACTCCAATTCATATTTATTTTAAAATGCCCTAAAAAAGACCTTTTTTTTTTCTCTTTTGCATTTCTTTCAGGCTCAGTCTCTCTCACTTGGAAATGCTTTCCACTACATTTGTGTGCTTATTGAGTCTAAGATCATCTGTGAGTGCAGAGACTAACATCAGTCGAACAGACCTCGTTAACAATCGGCATTTCAATTTACCCAATAACTGGGTTGATGGACTCGCTGGCTAGAGACTGCAGTTCAGTTAGGATGGTCCCAGGATGAACCCCTTTTTAGAAAATTTCATTTCAGCATAGTTGAGGTCAGAAGTTCCCTCAGTCATATCGGGGCTTAACTGCTGCCTCAAAGGATCTTTTATTTGATATACTTTTTATTATTAACCAGTTAATTTTATGGCTCGGTGTGTCTCGCTGGTTTGAAAAGCTTTGGTTAATGGAGATATCTGTCTGTAAACGGCATGTCCACTTTATCTCAGCGCTGAAGGAGAAGGTTATTCTCGCTCGCCTCTGATAAGGATCTGAAATTAAACCCAGCTCCCACACCGGAACTTTCCTCCACCACCTTCCATCTCGAACCAACCCCCCAACACACACACACACACACACACACGCATTACTCTTACTCAAACTTCAGTGAAATTGCCCGCTAGCGCCTCATAACAATTACCCTGTCAGCGAGATATATGTGTCCTAAAACGACACTCTGCTTAGGAGAGGAAACGAGGCACAACTGTGTTCCCACTTTTCTATTTCCAACTGCGATCTTTTTTTATTTAAATTATTTTGATTATGTGGCGTTTTTATCGTCGATCGATACGAAGACTAACTGCTGAGCAGCGGATTCAAACAGGAAACCAGAGTTTGGTAAACAAGTAGCTGGACTTTAAGCATGTAGAGTTTTGAGCTCTGAATTACATCCATTAAATCTGTGATTTTGTTTTGTAGCGGCTGTATTTTGAGTCATGGTGAATGGAGAGCCTACATAAAAACAAAGCACAAGGCAGAAATACTCTATAGGTATTAGGGATGTAATGATTCGGCAGGAATCGATACGAATCGATTCATCTGGGTAATATTGATTTTGAATTGGTGATTCTTTTAAGATGAATCGATATTCACTTTAAACAGCAAAAGATGCTGGTGCATTTTTTTTTCAATGACAAAACATGAATTCAGTATTTAAGAAACAATAAAACTTCAGGACATTTTGTTAAGTTATTAACATTCTTTTATCTTCAATTTCATGTTTTTTAAAAATGTGACTCGTATTGTTGGTGGAGTGTATCGTCACATCCATAATGGATTCGTTTCAAAACAGTGAGCTGCTTTGCTTCCTAGTGCCTACCCGAGTCGAGAGGATTCTTAAAGACCAGATTATATAGGCTACCTTAACTAAATGGTCTCTGCCCTGGACCTGTCTCCCCTCTATCACATAAGGATTCTGTGTCTTACAGCTTGAAGTAAAATCATGCTATACTTTAATTACTTCTCTTCCAATCATGCTGAGGCCTTGATCAGACAACCTGAGTTCCTGTTACAGCTGTAAAAACCCTGTCTCTCTTCCTACTTCACACCAGGTCGGCTGCATGTGTCGAGCGTCCACAGGCTGAGATGATCCTAAGCAATCTTGAGGATCCTTCTTGCTTCTGCGAGTCCTTAACATTCAATGTTTGGAAATCTTTTTCTTTTGTTTTGGACTGTTCCACACAGATCAATCCATCCTGCGATCAGGTGGCAGGTTCAGGTGAGCAGGAGAAGATCTGCTCATTTTCTTCTATCAACCCATGCTAATGCTCTCTGAGAGGCTTAGACTAAACAGAGCTTGGCCAGGCTTTATTACTCTTTGACCCTGTCATGCTGGGAGTGTGTGTGTGGTGGGGGGGTGTTTGTGGTGTGTGTGTTATGTATTCCATGACTCACTGTGTCCTCCTACCAACCTTTTGCTTGAGGCTGGTGTACTTCATCCTCTCACTTAAAAACAAGAACTGACCCCAAACAAGATCTTCAGGTCTCAGTTATAAGAGCAAGAACCAAAATATTCAAGAGCCCATCTGTACATTTTATCATTATCTGCAGGGCAGTTCTGGTACTCAAAAGTTCAGATATGAAGCTGATCTTAGCTTCAGTACTGGTGTGAGTGTTTTCAGTTCCTGAACTAAATGCTTAAGAACTACTGAAAACATTAATCCTGGAACTATAACATTAGTGCTGGTGCTAAAATGTTAATACTGGAACCAATTAGTACTGACCTAGTTCTAGTTCCAGTACTAATGTTTAAGCGCCAGCAATTACAGTACTAGGAAACGGGCAGAGGGTGTGTTGGCAAGAAGATCCCAGTGAGTGTGATTTCGGTTCGATAGATTTCTTTGCAGTGTGTGTTGTGCTGACACTACAGTGCCACACACGCGCACACACACACTTCAAAGAAATCTATAAGCACAACTTGCAGAATTTACAGCATTGCTGTGAGTTAATTAAGGGTAAAAAATATTTTAATTATTAAAAATATTTAGTACAATTAATGTTTGGGTGGATCTGGTCTGCCCGTCTTAACCTCTCCCAGCATGATGGTCAGTTTCTGGCTGTTTGTGAGGGACCAGAACTCAGGGTG
>JAYDZG010000012.1:2241571-2252206 GCA_034509265.1 Microcambeva bendego
CTAAATTCGTATGTAGAACGCCTCCTTCATGTACCATCTCGGCTTCCGTAGACGGTAGGTTTGTTTAGCAGTTAGCTATCTACGGTGTAACGTAAGTATTAAATACATATCATGGCTGAATATTCCCGCGTTAAGTCAACTAAGCTTGTTTTAAAAGGAGTAAAGGATAAAAGGTGAGTATTTTGCATGAATTTATTTAACTTTGGACTTTATATTTTACACGCGTTATGCTAGTAGCCGGGCTGCGTCTCAAATACCGCTCCTGATGCGTTCAAACGCACTATGTAGCTTTTAATACAGGTAGAGAAGCGCACTAGCTAGTGCACTTCGTACACAATAGATGTGTAAATGAAACCCGAAGCGCTTTATTTACCTACGAGTGGCTGTTTTACAGTAAAAAGAAGAACAAGGATAAAAAGAGAAAGAGAGAAGATGGAGAGCATAAACTCGACGTTGTTGGTACGTTCTCATAAAAAAAACATAATTGCATTAAAATATTTTAAGTCAATTGTTTACATGCTATTGTACGGAACGTGTACTTAATGCTACTTTTGAGATTTTAATAAATTCTTTTACTTGTTCGTGTTTTTAATCCAAGCCCCGTTTTACCTCGTTCAGTTGCTATTAAAAGGTAAAATCCAACCAAATCAATACATATATTTTTCAACCGGTTTGGCAGGATGGTCCTGGGTTCGATCTTTTGCAAGTTTGCATGTTCTCCACGTGACTGCGAGGGTTTCCTCCGGGGGCTCCGGTTTCTTCGCACAGTCCAAAAACATGCACCCAGCTTAACTAACCTAGACACCGGAAAGCACAAAGCGGTGTGTTGTAGCGCTGGTCCCACGCCCAGATAAATAGGGAGGATTGTTTCAGGAAGGGCATCTGGTGAAGACTATGCATATCCACTGTGGCGACTCCTAACCGGAACAGCTGAAGGAAGCTTAAATGTATCTTTGTCCATGAGAACGCTGAAAGTAAATGCGACCGTAGTAGCACTAAAGGGGATTAGAACTTAGTTCCCTTTGATTCAGACGTCTCTGTGTTCGCAGGTGGATGGTGGACTGTCAGGAGTTTTAGTGAAATCACTGGTACTGTTTCGATAGAGATGCACAACAGTTCGTACGTCCATGCACTGGACACAGGCCTTTTCACTGTCGGAGCTCCACATAATGCAGGTAAGGACAGCCGAGGCACTTAAAGTATTTAAAGAACTTGAGTTTTTATATACATGACCATAGTTTGTGGTTTACATTCACATTTTTAGCAGACGCCCTTATCCAAAGTGACTTACAGTACAGATACAGTCTCAGCAATGAGAGTTAAGGGCCTTGCTCAAGGGCCCAACAGCAGCAACCAGCAGTGGTGAGGTTTTAACGGGTGACCTTCAGATTACCAGTCCTTTACCCTAACCACTAGGCTATGACTGGCCTTACTAATTTAGTTTGGCTCCTTCCATTCGCGACTGCAGCCAACACAGTGTTGACAGAATCGGAATTTGATGTGCCTTTGCAGTCACAGGGTCTGACCAAACGGGCTTCAGTTCTCTGAAATTCATCCATTTTGATAATTTCTTGTTTTGTATAAGCACACACAAAACAACATTTTGTCTCTTCACATACTTCAATTACTACCACAATGTTATTTTTGTTTTAATATTTTATTTAGGTGAATGATGAGTCCAGGAGAATAACTGCAGTCCACTTAAAAAATATCATTTTTTTGTTTGTTTGTTTTACAACTTATGATTATGTGTTTCAACAATGATCAGTGCATTTTTATTCTATCAACTAGAATTTTCAGTTAATATGACACAACTCAAGAATACACAATAATTCAAACAAAAAAAAACATTACATCCCATGCTTTTTAGCTTATTTAGAGCTAAGCTAGAAGCAGCACGGCCATTCTCTTTAACAGATTGATAATAATATAGCAAAAAGCATAAAAGTTGACTTCTGCAGATGACTGGCATGTCTTTTTAAGATTTCTATCACTTTATCCAGACATTGTGATGTGATCCACAGTAATAGTTTTATTTGATCCCATGGTAGGAAGTAGTGAAGGCTGTAATAGTTCTGATCATGTCTGACCACCTGGGATTTAATGACCCGATCTATAATGAATTTTATAGGCAAAATAAAAAAGGTAAAAAAGATAAAATGTTATAAAAATTAAACGTTAAAGTAAACAAAACATTAAAAGCTAAAATAAAATATCATTAAATAAAAGTAATGCAACAAGTTTATAACTTTAATTTAAACATTTCTATATTTCAGGCAGTCTGTTCTAGTGCTAAATGCTGCCTAACCATGATTAGTTTGGACTCTGAGCTTGAATAGCTGACCTGAGTTGGAGATTTTTGCGGTCCTCAGACGGCGGCTGCCGAACCGGCTCTGTCCCTAACATCCAGTGATGCCGCGGACCTCGGGACTCTCAGCCGTACACCCCGTTGGGGCCGGGGGATACTAGTCTGTCCCTAAACCACCAACGATCAGGACACCTACACGCTTGTGAAGTGCGCCTGATCGAAAGTGCATATAAAGTGGCGGCACCGAACTGAGTGCTGCACCCGGCTTTATTGGGGAACGCCAGGTGCAAGCACTCAGCTCAATTAGGGCAGCTTGCCACTTAAACCCTTAGGGGAAGTGATCTGTAATGCCAAGCACGCCGGAAGCCAAACTGTGGTTCGACGGCGTGGTTGGTATCATTACAGTCTGTAATTGATTAACAGGAGTGGTTTAATGGCTGCTGTTTTCAGAGACTTTGGGAAAACTCTAATAACTATTTGTTGCAATTCAGTTTTTATAGAATTAAAAATGGTCTTCAAAAATTCTGATGGCATCATGTCCCTGTTTTCTCCAGAGTATTTTGGTTCATTGTATTAAACTGTGACAAAGAAGTCAAGTTATTTATAAGTGTCTATATGGACAGCATGGTTTAATCATTTGACTGAGTAGTGTCAATGGACATCAAATAGTTTTGATTTTTCACAGAAGAATTGAGGATTTTTTTTACATTTCTCTGTGGACAGTTCTGGGGTGATCTGTTTTGGAGGATTTGTAAGCAAGTCAACCACGGTGAATAGTGCGGAACCTTAATATATGTTTCTGTAAATGATCTTAGAGAAGTGTTGTAGTCTAGACCTGCATAACTCAGTGTTCAAACTGATATATGCATATAGGGATCATACTGGATTTGCAGTTTTAGTATCTGGAGTGATTGATAAATCAAGGAAGACACAAAAATTATCTGCCAAATCCTTGACCACAACAGAGAAAATGTTAAGACATTTAGAAATGATAGATGCAGGATGTGACATTGAGTATGTTGTTATTGTCTCTAGTAATAATGAAAAAGCTCTACTCAGTTAAGATAACTGACAGTAGTTCAGCAAATTCATCTATAAAATGAGTACTTTGGAGGTTTATAAATGGTTAAAATGTTTTCGGGAGTACTCTTCAAAATAAAACAGAGGTATTCAAAAGAAATTGCCAAGTGCACTGGAATTGCACTTTTTTACTGGAATACTTCTTTAACTAAGGCAACTACCTTCCTCTTTTCTTACGAGTTCGACACACATTCATAAAACTAAAGTTTGCTGATGCTGCCTTGTTTAGAACAGAAGCACTACTGCCTTCTGATAACCATGTCTCAGTTAGAAACAGAAAGCATAAATTGTGAGATAATATGCAATTAACTAAAATTATTGAACCACATGAACCTCTGGGGTAGCCTGAGGTTGTGGTGGTACAGGTAAGAGTTTAGGTTGGTTAACCTTATATGCTGAATATTTTTTCTGTTTTTAATTAACACATGAATAGATAACATTACAGACATACTGGGTCCCATCTTGCTCTTATAACAGTCAGTAATATATCCCCAGTGGCAAGGACCCTGAAAACATCACAACGTGTTATCATTGTTTAGGACTCTGCAGTCACTATCAGTAGTGTTTACTGAACATAACTGAACTGAACAAGGTTTCTGTGGCCTCAGAGTACAAAGTTGTGGATGGGGCGGGAGGGGGGTATAATATTTTATGGGGACTGGGTGAAATGAAGTGTGAAAGTTTAGTTTCTCCATTTTGTCATTAAAATACATATGTGGTGGTGATGATTTTGGGTGAGAGGTCAGAGGATGAGTGTGAGGTCTCTGCCATTTACTTGCTGTGTCACTGGAAGAGGATTAAGCTTTCATAATAGCTTTCATCAAGTTTAAGGAACTCTTTCTTACACACTAGCTTTCATCAAGTGTGAGGACATTAATTGTTCTGTGTCATTTGCATATATTCAGTGTCTTGTGGTGCAATGTTCGATTGTCCTTAGTTGATAGCATGTGAGGAAGGTTGAGCTTGCACCTACAGTGGCAGTTACAGTAGAAGGGGAAGATGTGTGCAAATAGCAAAATGGAGGTTTTTATTCTTGCTTAGGTGGGTGCCATTATGGTAAAATAAATAATTGCGCCCCCAGAACAGATTGAAATTATCATTATAATACAGACCTATCAGACTGAAGGTTTTGCTCAGCCACATGTTGAGGCTCAGTAGCCATGAAAACATATTAGATCCTGGCTGACAGTGGCCCATTGATTATTTTTTTGAGCTGTCAGCTTCTCAAGTGTATTAAACAGTTCATTGAAATTTTTCTTCAGTATTACTGACTCTTCTATGCGAATGTATTTCTGTCCACATGCAGAATAATTCAGTTGATTACTCTGTGCTGGGAGAGAATGTTGTGAAGCTCCTCATTTAATTCAGAGACAGTCATGTTCGGGAGACAGCATGCTAGCATTGATCTGCTGCCTAAATTCTTGATGGCAAAGTCACCGATGATCAGAGTGTTCGAAGACGTCTCTTCATCAGTCATGGGCCGCTGCTTGTTTAGCTTTGTGTTTTTGCTTGCCCGCTTTAAGTCCCCTTTTACAGTAAACTTCACTGTCTTGTTTTTGTTACAATTACAACTGAAAATATACTCAATCAGATTCCTCAGTGGTTCAAAAGGATTCAGCAAAGGGACCGCCTTCAGTTGCAACATCGCTATTTTTCTTTGAGGTGGAGTTTTTGGAAAAGCTTTTGGAAAAGCTTTAGTTTTCCAAGCCCATGATGAACAGTCTAGCATGGAAGACATTAAGATAGCCAGTTGCAGCTTTTGTGCTTTTGGCTTTGCTCAAAGTTCATTTTCTTACATGGCTTTAATAAATTTTACAGAAAATTGTAATAAACCAAACTGTAATTATTTGTAATTATATAAAACTCATAGAGACAAAAAAACTAAAAACCTAACCTGGCTCCAGAGCAAATTCAGGTAATTCAGATAGTGTAATTTGTTTATCATACTGACAGACAATGTAGTGTGCGCCACCATTTTAACCACCCTCCTAATATTGTGTTGTTCTTCTATTCCTGCCTAAATAACATTTTATTCTTTATTCTGAAAACTTCCTACCCCACTGAAATCCTTACTCTTGCCCAAGTTAGAGGATAAAATGTTTACTTGCTGCCTGTTATATCCCACCCACTAACGTGCTGCATTGAAGAGATAATTAATGGTATTCTCTCACCTGTCAGTGGTGAGTTGGTGTACATATTCTGATGTAGAACATTTATTGGGAATGTTGTAATTGACTACTGTTGAATTGTAGATCAATTGTACTTCAACTCTCAGGGTTTGTTTACCTCTGACTCAGTCACTTTACCAGTTGCTTAACGTGTCAAATAGTTGTGAATTGGCAGCACTTCAGACCATTTCCATCAGAGCAAATGGGGGTCTTACCATAAACAATCATTCTGATACAGCAGATCAATTAAGATAAAGTAAGCCTAGAAATAAGCAGTATGATCATTTCCCTTAAGCACCACTCACATCTTCCCAGCTACATTTATATATTATTTATTATTTAGGAAGGTAAAGAAATGGTGAGTGAAGCATAGATATATTAAAGGCACAGTGAGAAATTTCTGGCATGAGCTTTGTTTTTCACATTTTCAGGGAACGCTTTTAATTTTTAGTCCTACTATATAATTTCTTTATTTTGCCTTTTAAAGGGAAAAAAAGAGTGTTTGCACCAGTATGTAAATTCCTCTTTATTGATAAATAAATCATGTTTATACACACCCTAGCTTTTGGCTTGTAAAGGTTTGCTAGGCTTTGTAGCTTTATTAGTGCAAGTTTAGTTTAGTTGTCTGTCTGTGTGTCACAGTAAACATTCTTAAAATAAGACATTTGCTTAGATGTTCTTCTCTGTTTGAAACAATCCAGATTATGTACTCAATATTTTTTCGTATTTCTATGGTAATAATATTACATGATTTTGATTCACTTAATCACTCATCCACAAATCTAAAATATGTTATCTCAAACATATTCAGCCCATTTGGTCCAGCAAGGACCTCCAGGTGTCCCAAGAGATCAAGGCAAAGAAATAAAACATCATCTAAGGCTTTTAGTGTTCCAAAGGCCACAGTGGCCTCAATAATTTTCAACAGGAAGAACCGTCCTTCTAAATGAGATATAAAAGCTCCAGAATGATAGAAACTTTGATGAACAAACTGTGGATTAAAAAGCATATTTAAGCCTGCTAGGTTAAAAAATGTGTTAATAAATAGTATGATTTTTAGAATTAAGTGAGTGCTCTGGTTACTACAGCACGTGCAACCTTGTACCTGTTAGACAGGCAAGACAATGTATAACTGCTTAACCACAGTAGAACAAAACTGTGGCTACAGAGCCAAAAAACAAAAATAAAATAACTGACCAAAATAATGAAAAAGAAACAAAAGCGCATTATGGGACTAGGAGGCATCACACGCTATGCACTGAAAAGAAAATGGAATGTTTGCCCCACAGGGACATAAGTCTATGCTGTCATCAGTGAAAATCAGATAACTTAGATGGCCTCATAGAGTCACTGACAGAAAGCCCTCAGCAAACCGCACCACCTTAAAGGAAAGTATAAGAATGAGATAATTTAATGAAAGAGAAAAATATTAAAACAGTAATTTCACCTCTGGATTATGCGCAGTGGTGGAATGACTGTTTTAATCCTTTTCTCTTTTAATAAATACTCAAAAGGCTGCCATTATGCCACATATGAGAGCTCCCATCATGTGTTTCGATGGCTGAATGGCACCGCAGAAATGAAAAGTTTTTGAATAAGAAAATCCTAGAATGCCAGCTTATGAACAGACAGAAACAAAAGCAACTGCTTTGCACAGCATGTCAGTGCTAAAATACATGCTCAATGTAAATTTTGGGTATCCTAGTCATTCGACTAACACACACTGAGACACAGAGAAAACACGCAAACTTCACAAAGAAGGGACCCAGGTGGTTGCAATGTGAAATCAAACTAAGCACCTTCTTGGTGTAAGGGGACAGTGCTATCAACCAAGTCATCCTGTCACCAGTCTGTAAATTACTGGCTCTCCGAGTTGCAGAAAAGTAACACTGATGCAACACAGAAATAACTATGCACCCCTAGAGCAGTGGTCCCCAGCCCCCTTGGTCCACAGGTTACAAAGCATTCCATTTCCAAAAAATTTCGGGTGATATTGCATCTTATCAGCCGGTGGAAGCATGATGTAGTTGGAGGACAAAAAAATACATTTTCATCATTTGTGAGTTAGTATTGTTTTGAATAACTCCACCCCCACAGGTCTGTGAAATTGAAGAAGCAAAAGGGTTGTGGAGCAGGTGGACATAATTCTACAACTCATGCTCCATGCTGATATCCATTTACAATGCTTTTGTAAATAAGATATTTTAGTTTTAATTTTTTATACATTTCAACCAAATACTCCTAAAACATGTAAAATAATTTAACAAGCTGTCATTCTGTAGCTTGATAAGTACAAAAAGACAATTACATCCATTCATTTAAACACATGGTTGTTGGTGTCAGTCGAACTGATTTAAACATGCCAGGACCTGTCATTCGCCTGAGACAGTCTTTAGAGTTAACACAGAATGGTTCAACAGTTCTGCACACTGAAACAAATTCTTCTGTCTTGTTGATAAGACAAAATTCAAACCAGTGTAATCTGACAGGGCTCTTACAATAACTGATATAACTGTAACAGTGGACAGGCTATTTAACGCTGGAGTTTAAGAATGAGAATGTGTTGTCTGAAGAATCAACATGGCCTAATCTTCCAACATACCTTGAATCAGCAGTCTATGTTTGGGTATTAGCTCATTCTGCTAATATAGTAATAGAAACATTTTAGCACATATTGGGCCACTAATTCATTCAAAAACTAACCCACTGTATCCTAAACTTTCCTTATTTCGACCCCCTTTTTCAGTGGTCAAACAGACTGCAACTACTGCCACAGTGAATCAATGAAACCACAATGTACTCAATACATGGGCTACTTTGAGGATAAAAGCAGTTCCATTTCACAAAGTCACTTTAATCTGGTTGCATGAATGTGAAGTGGCACTTTTAAAAAGCCTCAGATCTACAGTTATTCCAAGTAAATTTGCAGCATGAAAGTGCAGGCGACACATCTGCAGCAATTATGTTATGCAATCATGTCAACAACAATCAACATTTTAAAGGATTTTTTCCATCACCTTGCATTCTAAACACATGCAGAGAGTGCCAATCACAGGCAAACACAGGGAGAGAGAGAGAGAGGTAGAGAGAGAGAGCTGGCATCTTGAATGAGATAATTGCCATTCAAAAATATTGTTTAAAAATACTGTATACTAAATTTTTTGTATGTGCAACAGTAAATTCCACTAGCCCACTGCTATGTTGATTTGGATTTGAACCCCCAGTGGTGCTACTGGCCAGCTGGTTGTCTACATACACACTTGATTGGCTGTGTCGCATAAGTGAATGTGCCGAAACCCTGTGATGGATTGGCGCCCTGTCGGAGGTAATCAAACCAGTCGTATAATTCACAAATATTGTAAAGAATTATTCTTATGAGATGTAAGCTCCACATAGACTCACAACTAAGCAGCTCACATCCTCAACTGCAATGCTGATTTTGAATTTGTACCAGTGATCTTTGCTCATGTGCCCACAATGTGGGCCAACAGTGCCGTATGTGAGGTTTAGAGGTTTTGCATATGTCATATAGTTTCTTTTCTGCTTTGCCGGCACTGTCATTTTGCTATACCCATAAATACTCATGAGAACCTGATTGGGAGTCTGGGTGTTTACTGGATCCAAATGGCTAACATGTTGTGACAGATGCCAATAGCTATCATATTATGGCTATTACATGATGTGATTTATGGATCTGCTTTAAACCAGTTAACAGACACACATAATTCTTTGTGTTTATTCACTGAAATAGTCTACAACAACATTATTTAGCAGATACATGTTGCCCATAATAGCCTAGACTATTTTTTCTTTTATTTAGAGCTGTGTGACCAGATCTGACAGGAGCTCTGGCTTGCGAATGCTATATAGCATCAAGATGAATCAGGTTCTGGTATAGGATTTTCCATCCAAATTTATTTATGTGAAGACTTTTTTATTTAAATTATTCATTTAGTGTACATATCATGGTATTGGTTTTATAAAAAAAAAATCACAAAAACGGAATATGTGCAGTTTTTTTTAAATATAGTTTGTACCATTCATTATTTAGATATATGGGCACATGTAAGGATTTGTGCAAGTTTGACAAGGATTAATTGTGATAGCTAGACAGCTGGGTCAGAGCATCTTCAAAACTGCTGTTCTTGTTGGGTATTCCCTGTCTGCAATGGTCAGTATCTACTATAAGTGGTTGGAAGGAACAGTGGTAAACCATGACAGGGTCATGGGGCCTGTTGGCAGCAAAGGCTGGCCCTTGTGGTCCGATCCAACAGACGAGCTACTATAGCTTAATATAAAGTGACTTGGTCTAATTTGAAAAGGCACACCTGGGTCTATAAAGTCTTACGGTTTTGTCTGGCATTGTCAGGAAAACGGCTACAAGTACAAAGTACAAGAAGATCTGCAATTAACTCCTGGACAGCACAGTGGCCAAGTGGGAAGCAGTGTCACCTCACACCTTGGTTCAATCCCCAGGTGAGGTCCTGGTCCGTTTTGTGTAAACTTTTCATGTTCTTGGAGCTTGGCGTGATGAACCGTGTGTAATAAGTAACTACTTTTCCCTTCAAGAATGTAACCTAATAAACAAACTTCTTGGACACGACATAGATATGGGTAAACTATTTTAATTGAAAATAATAAATTACAACTATCTCAACTATTTCAAATTTTAAATTAAATATCCTGTTCAGGGTTGCAGAGAGTCTGGTCGTAATGCCATGAAAAATGCATGTAATACAGTGAAATCTCCATTAATGTAAATAAGGCTAGAAACCTCTTCTGTATGTGTGACCATTGAAGTGGTTTAGATGGTATTGTATGGTAAACCATGATTCTGCTGTAATAAATATAGACACATTTTGGGGTACAAAAAACTGTTGTCATAAACCAACAGATGTCTAGTTATATACGCCAAAATACAATCAAAACTGGTGTCAGTAAAGGGTACAAAAGCCAACATGTTTTAGGGGTGCTAGTTTTATGCTTTTATGTATCTCATTATTTATTCAATAAGAGTCAACGCAAGCATACAGTATAAATGAGCATAAGTGTGAGTGTGTGTGTGTGCGCAAATGTATA
>JAYDZG010000012.1:2288185-2313345 GCA_034509265.1 Microcambeva bendego
AGCAACACGATGCGTCATTCAAGGGCCACGACAACAGCGGTCAGTCCATACAACAAAACACAACACACACACACACACACACACACACACACACACACACACACACACACACACCTGTACAGTAATATGCAGAAGCTCTCTCTCTCTCTCTCTCTCTCACACACACACACACACACACACACCTGCATAAACACATGCACAAACACACTAACTCTAATCCCCAGCAGCACAGCACACATTCAAACACACACACACCATTGATTGCAAATAAGAAATGTACACATGTATATTATTTCATACAGACCATAAAGTCCATTGTGGTCCACATGTTACTCAGTGTGTGTGTGACTGTGTGTGTGTGTGTGTGTGTGGTTTCCTGTCCCCTGACATAAAAAAGTGACTTCATTTCCATTTCCTGTCCAATCGGAAGGCAATCGGGACAGCCCTGGTCACCATCGCCATGGTCATTCAGATGTACACACCTTCATTTGTTCAAGGTCAAACAATAGAGGACAAGATATTCCACACACACACACACACACACACACACACACACACACACACACACACACACAGGGAGAGAGGGAGAGAGCGAGTCTTATCCAATAAACAATATAAATAAATCAATATTTACTTTAAACAGCAGAGGGCGCTGGTGCTATTCCCCTCTAAAAGTTCATTGTTTAGATAAATGTTGCATTATCCTTCGACAGCAGCGGGAATTTCTGCTAGCACACCGGCGCCAAGGGGCGGTTCGATACTCGCAGTTGACTGGGTGCCACCCTAGACACTAGGATGCATGAACCAGTGCATTGTGGTGCCGTTCCCAAGCCCGGATAAATAGGGAGGCTTGTGTCAGGAAGGGCATCTGGTGTGAAAACTCTTCCAGCTAACTGTTTGCATATTGTCTCAATAAATAAACACATTTACACCAAATTAAATGAAGACAAATTAGCATTCATCTTCCATCTCTCTCTCACCTCTTGCTCTCTCTGGATCTTACTGGCATCCCATCTGGTTCCAAACGGCTCCATCTGGTTCCCGACTCATTCCAAACCGTGAGGACCGTTTATTAAGCTAATCGTGCTAACAATACACACCTGTCCCGTTCCAGACCGGTGCTTTGGGGAATTTTCCGAGTCTAATGCGAGACATCACATCTCGTCTCTGGTCATTATGATGGAATAAAGCCGCCGTTCTCCATGTGACCGGCAAAACACTTCGAACTCTTCCTCTGACTTTCTTCTTCCAGTGAGATGAGTACTACCCTGACCCCGTAATCCCCCAGACTTGAACCTGTTTATGGAAGCACATCACGGTCGTGTTGGCTCTATGGATCCTCTCACTACGCCCGCATCCGATGAGTATCCGATGCACCGCAGTCAGAATGGCTCCAGATACACTCTTTCCTCGCAGACACCATTCATGTCGTCCAGACTAGCCTTGCTTATACGGGCACAGAGACGCCACAGAAGTTAATCCAGACACTTTCTCAGCCTCTCCAGAGCCGGTTCCACTCTTTGTGTTCTGGGATGGGCTCCAGATCCACATTACTAATTAAGGATGATGGATGGGCAAGTTCTTTTTTGAGGAACGCCCGAGTGGACCAGCGGTCTGACATGCTAGCACACGACCTTAGCGAAGCTGAGGCTTTGGAGGTCAGGTTTTGGCGACACCACGGGTCAAGGTCTAGGACAGAAGATGGACCCAGGCTTTCTTCTCGGCGCCGCGAGTCCGGCCGTCTGGTCGATGTGGCGGTGGAGGTAGTGGAAGGAAAACACCCAGGGCGTGGTCGAAGAGAACTATGCTGTGTGAAAGGTGCCTTAATATCCTCCCTACTAAGGTGTCTTCGAATATAAAAGTCACATTTACATTTTCAGCATTTACCAGACGCCTTTATCCAAAGCGACTTACATTAGTTACAGTATCCAGTCTGAGCAGTTGAGGGTTAAGGGCCTTGCTCCAGGGCCCAACAGTGGCAGTGGTGAGATTTGAACCGGCATCCTTTGGATTACTAGTCCAGCTAGGCTACGTCTAGTGTAGAATGAGACAACTGTATTTATTAGTTTAGTTAGTTCACATGCCAGCATGTTGTACCTCGAGACGTGATGTCATCGTCTCAAGAAGAACCTTCACTATCTTGACAGCTGCCCATGTAGGCAGCAATTCAGCTCACTAGGGTATCAAACACACCCATGATGACCCAACGTCATTGTGAGGGGTGCTGGATCCTATCCCAGCTTTTCAATGAGCGCAACCGAACAACAGGACACCAGCCCATCACATTCACATAAAGGGCAATTCAAGGTCTCCAATTAACCCCAGCATGTTTTTGGACTGTAGGACGAAACCCGAAGCATTATCGATCTGGGAGAGTTTTTACAACAGATGCGCTCCCTGACACAGCCCTCCCTATTTATCTAGGCTTAATGCCGCCCTTAAAATGCACTGGTTTATGGCGGACAGCCGACCAGTAGCGAGGGCGAGTTTCAAACTGCGGAGTTCAGACTCCCTGCGCTGGTGTGCTAGCGGAAAATCCGTCTGCTCCACTAGGTCGCTTTATGGTTTACTCAGCACGTCGGTGTGTGTGTGTGTGTGTGTGTGTGTGTGTGTGTGTGGAGCTAAATAAAGAAATGAATACACTAAATTCCCAAACATAAAGGAGCTCTTTGTGACTCTCTGGGCTGAAGTTAAAATCTCAGCATAACTTTCTTGTTGGATTCTAAAATTATCTGAGCTCTTTTTTCCCCTCTTTTGGTCTTTTTCCGGTCAGAGGAAGTTCTCACAATCGCAGGCCAACATTTTGTCAGCGTGAGGAGATGCCAGCAGAACACTTCCCACTATGTTTAAATCTGGAGACGGTGATTGTGGCTCCTAAGAAAATCTGGAGACGTTTCTTCAGATAGAAGAGCGTTAGGACGGATTATTAACGATTTCTCTTTCTTTTACACTCATCGTGTTCGTGTGCTCTAGTGTATTAGCATTATTAAGAAGTGCGTGGACTGCCCCGTCCAGGGTGTTACTGTGTCCCCTGTGAAAGTGAGTGAGTGTACAGCTCGATCAATGACAGCCCTGTACGTATATACAAGGTTTAAGCAAATATCACCAGCTGTCATAGAAGCAAATAAGTCCCACTGTCTGTTAAATAACTAGATTAACAAACTCTCTCACACACACACACCACTGTAAAATAAATCTGACTTAGTCCTCCAGCACCTGTGGTTTTGAGAATATCAAATGATCCATTACCGTCCAGTAACATCTGGATGGAGTAAGTATGTGTGAAACCCTAGAAACGATGATCCTTTCCATCTGGACTCACTCACATTGCCTCATCACACCACGGCCATATGGAGCCCTCAAGATCAGATCTGGACAGGTTTCCATTTTCACACCGATCCAGATCCTGAAGAGAACAGGTTTACCACATATCCGAAACAGCAGGAGCATGAATATGTCACAAATCACCATTATATACACAATGTAAAAAAGCTAAACTCAATCACATCAAGTCTGGTCGTTTCCAAAGTCGTCCTGTCTACCGCACAGAATCCGTCCATGCGTAACACAAGTCATGTCACAATAAAACCCTCTAATTTCATAACACAAACATCCATCATGCAGATACACAAGACACCCCGTCCACACAACACGTGATACACGATATTCCATCTGCAGTGCATCAACAACAGTCCCATCTGTCAGAGGCAGCCCTGGCCAGGTGGTTCGAGAACTGATCCTGTGGTCAGAAGGTTGCCCTTGAGCAAGGCACCTAACCTCTACCTGCTCCCCGGGCACTGTGGCTAGGGCTGAGCCCATTATATGAGCAACACACGACAATGACACACACCCATACTACACAAAAAGCAACATTCATGAATTCCATGTCATTTACTCTCCAAATAAAGTCAACACCAGCACATCTTAATGCACAATTACTGTAAAAATCATTTACTTAACCTAGAAAAAATTAGGAGACCACTTCAAAATCATAAGGGTTTTTTAATGAATGAGTGTGTTTGTTTTGATTCTATTTACTACAATTAGAATAAACATTAAACACCACTGCACATATTATTAAACTGTGTGTGTGCAAGCTTCATCATTCCACACGTTTGAATGTCAGTAAATTTTGTATTTCAAGTTCCCAGACGAAGGGAGAACATGCAAACTCTCTTGCTGACAGACACTATTTATTGAACTGTTTACTCAAGGCTGATTCCATCAGAGCACGAATAAAAACAAATAAAAACTAACAAGTAAAAAGAAAAAAGAGAGAAACCAATAAACCAGAGATAAATGGTTGGATTTAAACATTCACAGGATAAAACACATAAACCCTAATCAGGAGATCCATAGTTTACTGTATTATAAAAGTAGAATTCGGGTAAGAACAAACACAAAAAAATCAATGAATCAATAAGTGAAGAACTTACGAGTGAGGATCATCCTGGTCCTTCAGGTCTAACACCTTCCAAAATCGCACTTAAGTCCAGTTAGTCCAACATCATCCAAAAGTCCGGATTCAGACCCAGTTTAAACGAGACCTCCACCAGGACCAAAATCCATCTCCGGACCCTAAACCAGCACCTCCGGTTCCACTGAAAACCCACAAACTCCTCAGAACTCCTGAAACTCCTCAGAACTCCTGAAACTCCTCAGAACTCCTAAAACTCCT
Organism: Microcambeva bendego; assembly: GCA_034509265.1. NCBI lineage: Eukaryota > Metazoa > Chordata > Actinopteri > Siluriformes > Trichomycteridae > Microcambeva > Microcambeva bendego. The sequence continues at coordinate 2,292,864 of JAYDZG010000012.1, forward strand.
CAGAACTCCTGAAACTCCTGAATCTCCTCAGAACTCCTGAATCTCCTCGCTGCTCCTCCTCCGAGCAAATCTCACTGAATGAACCGGAGTGCGTCTCAGCCCACCTTCAGCTCTACAGAACACGCCCACGCTGAATCTGATTGGTTAGAACTCACCCTCCCTAAACCAGAACCTGCTGTGATTGGATAACGCCCGGAGACACCTGGAACGTGCAGATCGGTACGTTTGTGTGTTCACTTTCTAAGCCGCCTGACCTAATCAGGGTCGCGGGGGATGCTGGAGTTGACGGCAGCTCTGAGTGAAAGGCTCACAGAAACGTTCAGTGCATGAACGCATGACAGACCACACACGGTCACGGGAGAACATGCAAACTCAGCACAGAAATGACCATGGATGAGTATTTTAGTACATAAAAAGTACATTTTTGTATTTTTATTAGATTGTATATTATGAATGAACTTTTACTTTCACTCTATACGAGATATAATGAGATTTAAAGCAACTCTTTTCCACAGTGCAACATGTAAAATATAACAAAAATAAGAGTAAAGATTTCTAAGACAAATAATAAACAGAAAATATTAACAGAAATATGCAGAATTGTATTTTGCATTTACAAATATAGCACAGTAATAAAACATAAGTTTTTAAATCGCTGTATACAGTATTGTATTGTATTGTATTTAATAGCTAGTATTTTAGATTTGCATACCTTATTTTTGTATTAAATTTATTTTATTTTTTATTTAAAAAATAATTTTTTTAAAAATTTTGTGTGTATTTGCATGAATTATTATTATATTAATTTTTTTTACATATTTCAACAAAATGTGCATTTTTACATGTATTTTATTATGTGTTTATTAGTTCATATGTATTGTATTTTTGTACTTTGTATTGAATGCAATATATGTACAGTAGATTTTAATTTATTAATTATCATAAATATTATTAAGTATTTTCTCGAACACTGCAGTTTCTCCTCTGGGGATCGATTGTCTTGATTGCCATGTTTCATAAAATCCCACAAATAAGAGTTATTTATTGTTAGTAGTTAATTAATTTTGTTATAATTAGGCGTTTAATTTCCCTTAAAACAGGTTTTGACTCTCCTATTTTTTTTTACCAGGTTTCACCACCCCACCCAGGAATTATTCAAGCATCTGATGCTTTCTCTGCAATGCAAATCATTTAGCAGTCAATACTTCCCTCCATATGATGAAACTGTTTCTGTTAAATTCCACTCTTTATATTGCTAGTGTGTATATGTAGTGACTCTGTGCTAGTTTGCTGGATTTCCCGCTTCAGTAATGATGAGTAGATGCTACAGGGAGTGACTGATTCATGTTATAATGAATCAATAATGAAACACAAGATTAAGATTTCGCTTTCCGTCCCTCCTGTGTCTTCTATCTAATCTCGATCTGAATCTTAATCCCAAACCATCCGTTTCTTAAGGATTTGCTTTTACTGCCAAGCCCAAAGGCTGTGTGTGTGTGTGTGTGTGTGTGTGTGTGTGTGTGTGTGTGCATTACACCATAGTGTTTGATGTGTGTTACTGTGCATTGTGTGTGCATGTCTGTAGCGTTACCCAGGTGTGCATGATGTGTGGTGGCTTGTGTGTGTTTAGTGATGTGTTACACAGGTGTGCATGCTACTCTGTGTGTGTGTGTGTGTGTGTGTGTGTGTGTGTCGGTAAGGACACACACTGGTGTGTTGTGTTGACTTTGATATTTTCAGCCTCATAACAGGAAACGGACACAAATAGACAAAGACACACACACACACACACACACACACACAGGAAATACGAGGGGGTAAGAATGTGACACATGGCTGACTTCAATTGTGGACCATCCCAGCACCACACACACACACAGGAGCTTCCTTCTTGCATGCTTCAAGACCACGGTGAAATGAAGCCTGCTGGACTATGGACAGTGTCCAACATACTCAAGATAATAAACATATATTTAGAATGAGATGTCCAGCGCGGTCAGGTGTCCAAATACTTTTGTCTTTAGAATAAGCAGGTACGAAGGCATAACTGTAGTCGGTGGATAAATAGATGAGAAATATGAAACAGACCTCGACACAACACCTGACGCTGCTTATACAGGGTGTGTGTGAACAGATTTATGTAGAGCCTGTGTGTTTAAAATAAAGTAGAGAACATGCCTTCAGCGTAGCACCAACAGGAAGAAAGTAAGGAAGGTCGGTTCCTGTCCCAGCATGTGCCGCCGTGCGGGGTCCATAAAGACGTGGTACGACAAGTCTGGTGTGGAGGAACTTCGGTGGCCTGACTTCAGCATCGACTCGAGCATCGGAGGAATCGGAATGTCAACTCCTAGGCGGGACATCAGCGAATGACCTCACGAAAGATCTCAGGAGACATTCCAAAGAGTTAAGCCTGTTAAGGCTGCGAAGCCAAGTCAAGTCAAATTTATTTGTGTGGACGACCGACATACCAAAACCTGCTGAGCAAACCGAGGGTGACGGTGACAAGGAAAGACTCCCTTAAAATGACAAGAAGAAACATTAAGAGCATGGAAGATGACTTTACTAGGGATGCAGTATCAATGCTTATTTGATTTGGCATGTAAACTAGATTAATATTCCCTTTAAACAGCAGAGGGCACTGGTGCTATCCACCTAACCTGGTTGACGGCACTGCACAGTTGCCCTGATCGTATTTATTTAAGGATACTTTCTTTATTTCTATTATTCTTTTATTATGAATGACGTGGGGTTTGTTTTTAATTTTAATTTCCAGCATAGGGGGGGGACTTGCCCCGTGCGGGTGAAAAGATGCCGTCGGCTACAGTACACGTAAGGGAGGGGGGTCTGTCTGACTCTCCTCAATGAGCATCTCAACATCGAAAGAGAGTAATGCAGGTAGGTAATTGCATACTAGATTGAGAGGAACAGTTAGAGGGGAAAACACTGAAGTCTAAAGCAGTTAAACACGATTCTGGTTACTGAGCTGTGCTGTGTATTGTTGCTTCCCTTTATTCTATCAAGTAGTTATGAGTTTAATTCAATGCCGGCTGAAAAATGTGCCATTTTTCTTCTTCTTTTTTTTAATCTGTGATTGTCGAAACACGAGGCCCCGTGATGGTAATAGGGCCACAATTAAGCTCACAAATATCAGCAATAAGTAGAAATGTTGTTTGTTTAATTTTAACATCATATTTCACACGTGGTTACGATCATGACACCCACACGGATCTTTTCACAAGTTTATATTAATCACAATCGTGGACAATTCTGTCTCTCAGATGAACTTGCTGCATGTCTTTGGACTGTGGGAGGAAACCGGAGCACCCGGAGTAAACCCACGCAGACACGCGGAGAACATGCTAAACTCCACACAGAAAGGACCCGGACCGTCCCATCTGGGGATCGAACCCAGGACCTTCTTGCTGTGAAGTTACAGTGCTACACACAAAGACACCTTAGAAATGTTGTAAAGCATAGCAACTTTACTCTAGATCACCAAACTCACTTGGTCTAACACAGCTGTAGCTTATAGATTAACACTAGAGGCGCCGGGCTGCCTTGACCTAGTTATACCCTGAAGCGCAGAGTGGCAGCACTGGTCTCGTAAAGCAGAAGGTTGGTGGTTCAAGTCCCATCATGGCCGGGTTGCCACCGCAAAATGCCAAACACATAAACGCCTGCACAGATCTGATTTACTGGGTTTGAAGGTGTGGCATGATACAGCTGTGGATTCCTTAACTCAGCTGTGGTTCTTCTTCTTCATAGCGATTTGTTTTATATACCCTGAATGCAAGCTACTCAAGCGTGAGCAAGTCGTCGATCAGTGAGAACATTAGCGGCGTCTCATTTTACAGGCAGCTCTGGGCACGTGGTCCGTGTCAAAACAAGATCTTTGTGAATAATCCCTCCATCACAAGCACTCACTTTCTCACACAATGAGCTTCTTTGGATTGTTTGAAAAAAAAAATCAAAAGCAGGATTAGCTTCCAAGAAAAAGGACTCTCCTGCAGCGGCCATCTTTGAGCCATCCTTAGCTTTTTTTCCCATCTTTCGTTTTATCTTTCACTTTTGATGTCCGTGTCATGTCAGTTTGATGCATGGCACACACTTGCTAGAGAAAATCCAAGACTCTTTGAAGCTAACGGTGAAAATCTAGGACAAACTGATGCAAGGTCAATGGTGATGACCCACTTCCCATAAGGTTCTCATAAGGAATTCAGAGGAGCTTGTGGTATCTAGATCAGTGAGAAAGATAGAAACTGTGAGAAGCTTTGGGCCTGTTAGTAGCATTTACTATTTTTATAATAATAACAACAATAATAATTATTATAATAATATGGTTTTGCATGACCCCATTGAAAACAGTTCTAATGTGTCCAGCACCACAGTTTTACTTAGTGACCTGATACTAAGATGTTCTCACATAGCAGAAGAAGTCCCAGAAGACAATGTTTTGGAGTCTTCAGCTTTCAAGCAGAAGGTGTCCATATACTTTTTCCAGCCTGATGTAACCTGTAAGAAATTCTTACTAGAGTGGAATTTGCAAATATTGAACTAAAGTGATACACAGAGATTAGAAAAGATTCTTTAAAAACCAAACAGGTACACAGACACACACACTAACATACCGGCGGAGCGACGACGCTTCTGGATCAGAGACCTCAAACCTCATATCTCATATTTTTTAATAAGTCACGCATGAAGAGAGATTACAGACCAAAAAAAGAGAAACGTTTATTAATGAGAGAGTAGTGAAGGGGTAGGAAAGAAGTGAAGGGGCGTAGGAAAAAAAGACAAGACAAGAGCAGTAAATGTGAGAGAGGTGAGAGAGCAGTGAACAAGTGAGAGAGCACTGACCGAGAGAGAGAGAGAGAGAGAGAGAGAGAGAGAGAGAGAGCACTGAACAAGTGAGAGAGCACTCACACACAGAGAGAAAGAGAGAAAGAGAGAGAGAGAGAGAGCACTGAACAAGTGAGAGAGCACTCACACACACACAGAGAGAAAGAGAGAGAGAGAGAGAGCACTGAACAAGTGAGAGAGCACTCACACACACAGAGAGAGAAAGAGAGAGAGAGAATGAACTAGTGAGAGAGCAGTGAACACCTGACGAGCACACTAGACGAGTGAGAAAGCAGTAAAGAGAATGTGAACAAGAGCAGTAAATGTGAGAGAGGTGAGAGAGCACTGAACAAGTGAGAGAGCACTAACCGAGAGAGAGAGAGAGAGAGAGCACTGACCATGTTCGATACGATTCACGACACCAAAAAAATAATAATTTGAAAATTTTATTAACTTAACAAATTAATTATTTCATGTTGGAAAAATAAATAAATAAAGTATCCTTCGTTATCTTTTATTTATGCAAACACTGAATATCCTTTTAGTTGCAAATAGGACGACTCTCCCCAGAAAGAGAGTTTAGAAAGTCAGGTAGTTAGTCAGCGAAGAAGCAAACATAGATGGAGGCAGGTATAATCAGGATTATAATAATAATAATAATAAGAGAAAGAGAACAGGATGTCTCTGTGGTTGTTTCGAATGACTAGACAGCATTGTTTTGCATGATTATAAAAAATCTCAGGATCATTTCAGCCATTCCAGAGTGATCCCTGATTCCCAAAGCAATCCGATTACAACATAGCTAGCATGCTTTCTGACAGCTAGGAACAAACAAGAATTAATCAAATATTTAGCGGTGAGCTTGCGGCATTCCTGGCCTGTCAGTAATCACAGTCTCACTCACAGCAACTCAGTCAAACATCTGCTTTTTCTCTTCTCCGTTTGAGGCACACGGCTAGCTACGTAGCGCTAATGACTCATATGGGTAGTCATGGAGCGCTAATGGATCATAAAATGGGCACAAGTCTAAACTTCCTATGCAAAAGGGTTTGCTCTGTTCTTTATACAGCTGTTTACAGTTTGGAAGATAAGAGATCGCAGTGCTAGTGTGGCTAAGATAATGAGTTTAATGTCTTACAGGATTGGTGTGGTGTTGATCGTAGCAGATACAGAGACTTAGCGTGATGCTCAACCAAAAAGAATTCAACTCTTAAATGTATGAAATGTCAGGCACAATTCATTATAAATGTACACACTTGGGATTCTGGGCTTAGTTTGGCAGCCCCGGGCGGGATCATGATTTCTTTATGTTGAGTTCATGCAGTTTTCAGCAGAAGCTGAAGCAGAAACATCACTGATCAGTGAAGTGAATAACACCTGTTAGTGGGGCGATATATCAGGCCGCAAGTGAACATTTAATCCTCAGTTGATAATCGGCGTTTGAAAGACGACCGGGTCAGAGCGTCTCTTTAAAACTGCAGCTCATGTGGGGTCTTGCCGGTCTGCAGTGGTCAGTATCTATCAAAAGTGGTCTGAGAAAGGAACAGTGGTAAACCGGCGGCAGGGTCACGGGCGGCCAAGGCTCACTGATGCCTACGTGGTCTGATCCAACAGACTAATTAATGCTGGTTCTGATAGAAAGCTGTTACCAAACCAGCTAACTGGAGCTTATAATAAAGGTCAAAAGTTAAAAAAAAGTGTTTAAGTACTGTACAGTGATGTGGTTACTTTGTGACGTTCATTTATTTAGTTACTTATTACTCTTGCAAGCTTTTGTTTATTGTCAACAAGGTCGGCACATGGTCAGTCAGCTTATCATTTTTATGGCAGTATATTATCAATAAAGAAAGAGTTAGTCAGGGACTCGACCAGAATAAAAACCAATGCAGGTCGATCAGCATCTTTTATCAAATCTTTATTCTGTTGTGTCCCGTCACTAACTTTACTCAAGAATCATATGCTGTGTGTATAAAAAAAACAAAATTAGCATCAACAAGCTTAAGCTAGATATACGTGTTAAGGCCTAAACATAAACTAGATGGAAGTGGGCGTGGTCAGAGCAAAGTTTTAGTTAAAAATGGTCCAACAATGCGTGTGTAAGAGTAACGTATCATATTAGCGCTCATCGTCTCTACAGAGCCACGCCGGTGCTACACATGCAGAATGTGGCTCCAACAAGCAGGACCGTGGAGTAAACCATATCAGCAAACGTTGATAAATGTGAGCATATGCCGGAGTGCATATGTACCCCTCGAAGGCATGTAAAATTCACACATCTGTTAAGCCACCGGCACAAAAGCCAAAACCATGGCAGATGCTAGCTCTGGAATTCTTTGTTGGTCACCGCTGAGGTAGTCCCTCTCTGTCCCGGAGGACACTTTATTACTTTAAAACATGTTTAAATGTGGATGTCTGGCCAGCAGCTCTTCTGGATGTTGTCGAAGTATGTCGATGTACACTTACTGGGCCTGATTTAATGACATGAGCAGAACAAATTTGTATGTAAATCCTTTTTCATTAAAGTTTGCTTAATCTCAAAATGTTCTTAGGTACCAACGAAATCTACACCTTGACCTCGACCATGCGTTAAGTCCGAACGACACCCGAGAGACCGCAGATGTCATCTCACATGACCGCACTGTAATTCTAGTATTAACCAAATAAATATATAATAAATAATGCATTACAAAATCAAATCTAATGAAATTACACTCAACAAGTGCTCGGTCTCCTGGTTCAACCATTCTAGAAAGGTGTCGGGATACAAGGTGCAGCACAGTTACAGCATGGCAGCGAAAAGTGGACCAACACGGTGGTCATAATCTTATGGCTGGTCAGTGCATTTAAGGTACGAAACGTGCCAGAATAAGAGAAATGAAGAGAACACGCCTTGCTAGCTATCGTTCTGCTAACACCATGATGAAGTGCTAAGGCTACGTGAGGAACTTAGCTGAGGTGCCGAGCGTTTGAGTGTCAGACGTGTGCTAAACCTTTAGTGCTGTTCATTAATCATGAGAGAGCTTCTGTATAGCTGCAGGTCTCTCTTTCCAACACACACACACACACACACATACACACACACACACACTTAGAATTCCTTTCAACTTATTCCCAGTCTTGTGTTTTGAAGGTGCAAGGGAGTACCGATGACAGGAAAAAGCTAACAAGAGCTAATTCTGATAGCACGAAATCAATGAATAAAAGGTTTTTATGAGCGGACATCTTGTTTTCACTCTGCTGGTCGGGCTAGCTTTAGCTGGTAGCCACACCAGCTAAAAACCTGCAAACCATTACGAACGCCTTCAAGCTCTTTCTTTAACGAGAAACATGGATGGCCTGCTAGTCCTGTATTTATCTCTCTGTCTTGTACACATCAGGGTTAAAGTCTCTATCATTTGGATGCTAAGCTAAACAGCGTAAGAGGAGCTGAAGACCACACGGGGGAGGGAAATTACCGGCACGTGGCTCTAACTTTCTCTCCTAAAGAATACCAGGTTAAACACGCAACCTTTTCTTATTCGGAATCTTAATCATACGAACTTGTTATCTACACAGATCAGACATAACATTATGACCACCTTGCTTATATTGTGTCGGTCCGGCATTTGGCCCTGTAACTGTATTCTGTAAGTGTATTCTGACACTTTTCTACCAGAACCAGCATTATCGGACTATGATAGGACTACACGGACCAGCATTCGCTCCTCACGTGCTTTGATTTGCCTTGGCCGCCCATGACCCTGTCAACGGTTTACCGCTGTTCCTTCCTTGGAGCACTTTCGATAGATATTGACCACTGCAGAACGGGAACACCCCACAAGAGCTGCACTTTTCGAGACGTTCCAAAAACAGGCAGTAGATGGACCGGCCGTATTAAATTCATTTACAGTTTTCGTATTAAGAGGATTTATCTGAAGTGACTTACAGTATATAGTTCATGTAAATAATTATTAAGGGCCTTGCTAGAGGGCCCAAGACGGGACTATAATTATCTTGACTGCAAGTTAATGGACTGTGAAAGGAAACCGGAGCACCCAGAGGAAGCCCACATGGGCACTGTGAGAACATGCAAACTCCACACAGAAAGGACCCGGACCTGGGGATCGAACCCAGGACCTCCTCGCTGTGAGGCGACAGTGCCACACACTCAGCCACCGTGCCACCTAACTGAAGAGTTAATTAAACAGCTTAATTAAAAATGAAACGTTATTAAAAACAGGCTCAGGTCAGGATTCAAAGAGTTCTGAGGAGAATCCATGCAAGACAACACAAAGTACAAACACTAACTGTTACAAAACCACCAGAAAGAGGTAGAAACCTTATCAAGAGGAACCTCAACCAGGCCTGACTGGAGATGATAATCATCCCGCAAACCGCTCAACGATAAGTTTTTAGCTGGACCATAAAATGCCTCCAGCGTTAGCACTGGAATTAGATCTTTAAGGCACAAGAGCAGCCTTGCAAATGCCTACGTGTGTGTACGTGTGTATTGAGACGGAGTTCTAGAGCTCCTCGAGGGTCCAGACATGAATGCTGCTCATTGACATGGGGAAAGCTGGACGGGTCTCCGAAAGGAAAGCTTTGTGTGTTTATTGAGGTATATACTGGGGCGGTGGTATTTCGAGGTCTTAAAGCCCCTAGCAGGAACCGCTATGGTTGATGGAATCAGGAAATGCTTTGGGTGCCACGAGAGCCGTTTGGAACGAGAGCACAGACTCAGAAATGCTGAAATAATGTGAAGCTGGCTGATTTCAAGGGCCGCTTTTAACACTCGCTGAAAGCGGATGGTAGTGTGACCGGCCTGGGGGCGGCCATTTTCTCTAGCATCCTTAATTAAAATAAATGAGTTTACTAAGTGACTTTTTGACCCAGTGTTCATGGCTCATAAACTTTGATTTAAAGTGTACTGTAAAGCCAGGACCAGCAAACCATGGCTATGAATTTACTGAAGTAAAGGACCTTAAAGTAAACGCATCCAGCTCACTAGGGTGGGATTTTTGGGCACTTTTGCTAATGTTATCTAATGGGATCTAATCAAACCCTGCTTTGTACCATGCAACCTCAGAGCCACCAGTCTGGCCCGACTCGATCCACCACCCAGGACTCAAGGAAGACGAGCATCAAGGCTCTGTACTAGCACCCAAGTGGTGGGACGCGCTTCTCCTGTCGGTCTCGAACTTCTTGGGTCACTTGCTGTCTTCAAAAAATGATTCAAACTCTTTACCAAGCACTTACACTGACAAACTGATATAACAAAACAAATATTTGTATTTTGTAGCAGAGTTTGTATTTTTGAAATGTTAATGTAATCTCTGCTATGGAAGAACTTCTGTAAGTAAATGTAAAAGTCTGCTTGCCATCTTGGTTTATCCCTTCGCCTTGCTCGGATCACTGCTGCCGATGAATAAAGTGAATTGTCATAATTGTCAAATAATTGCACACTCTTACTGGCAGTCGTTGTAAATACCACATGATATATACTTAGGTGCATTTTGCATGTATCCTCCCACTTTTTGGGGTGGAACTCCCACTTGACCCTCCCAAGAACGCATCTCCTCTCGGTCATGTGGCACGCAATCTGTGCTTTTACTCAAGTGTGCCCTGTTTGTAAGTAGTCCGTGTTCATAAAGTCTTTGTGAACAATTAGCGTCTGGAGAAATCGAGTATGCAAACCCTGAACCCTGAATCTGTTGGAGTTCACTGTATGTCAACAATATAATCTGATCAATCGTTGATCTTTTGCTCTGGGCTCCTAAGACAAACTTTAACCTGACTGTGTCATCCAGATTGGCATTGTAATACCAGGGGTATCGATCATTCCACTTGGTTTAGCGTATAATGTCACACACAAGCTAATGAACTCCATCAAGGTGGAATTTAATTGTCGACCTCTGGCTCCTGGGTCAACCACATTTATTTCAGTGGACTGAGAAGCCTGAAATCGTAGTGTCATGTATGCAGAACCAGTCTAAGCACTTCTGAACACAGACTGTTTCATTAGCAAGGCATTTGAGTCACTAGTGAGCCAGTTATATGCACCTTGGGTGTATCTCAGGATGCCACATGTATAGAATCAGCTCTATAACCTTCGTGAAATGAGCTCCGGTCAAAAACAAACCAATCAGGTCCTTGTAGCAATCCGACCATAGTCATTGTTGTGGAATCTACCTGCCTCCACCTGGTACCTTCACATGTTGAAACATCTGTTTTGATCGGTCATACAAAGAAACTGAAGAATCTATATTTGATTGCAGAGCTTGTAACCAAGGAGGCTTAACAAAACGAGCTCCTCATGAATGAGGGCAATCAGCGCAGGAGGTGCGGGTAAAAGTTCAGAGCTGTGCATCACTTTGGAGTAGGAATCTAAAGAATCTTAAGATAAGATAATCCTTTGGTCGTCCCACAGAGAGGAAATTCCCGAAATAATTAAGAACTACTTTTTTAATTACCATACTTACTTACCGTACTTACCTACTTACTTATTTACTTACCTACTTGTTAATTTACTTCCCTTACTTACCTACTCACTTACTTATTTACTTTCCAACTTACTTACTTGCCATACTTATTTACTTACTTGCTTATTTACTTAACTTACTTACTACTTATGTACTTACTTACTTAACTTACTTACCTAATTACTTACCAACTTATTTACTTACCTTACTGACTTATCAACCTACCTAATTACTTACCTTATTTATTTTAGTTTATTTACATACTTACCTTACATATTTACCTTACTTACTGACTTACCTACCTACTTAATTTCTTGCCTTCCTACCTTCCTACCTACCTACTTACGAATAAACGATTGAGGAAAGTAACATTTTTCACATTGTACAGTAAAACCCCTGCAGGTAGCAAACATGAGTACCTTGTTTCTTCAGAAATTCTAAAAACCTGTCCAAGATATTTCGAAAGTGAAATCTTCCATCAAAAGTCAATCAAAGATTTAAATAAGCAGGCCCTGAAGGCATCTTGAATAAATGTACAGAATCTTGAATTCAATCATCTGTCAGTGCTGGAGACGGGCCAGTTGTGCTCGAAGCACGAGCGGTATTCTCTTCAGATAGAGACTAGCTGTTATCATCACTCCCCACACACATCCCTCCTCCACATACTGCAGAGAATGGATGACATATTTTCACAGCCTAACCCACTGCCCTAAAACAATCTGCACCACCGGACAAAGACTAATGTTCATATTGGTTGTGTTTGTAGTAGATGGATATCTCTGTAGCACATGGAGTCGACCTGACATCTATTCATAAAAGTTCTAATAATTTGAATAAAACTTCATAATATGGGTCTGTCTCAAAAGCCTAATGAGCTCCCTCAGACAGCTGCCTTGGCAGAGATTATTCTCAAGGATATTAAACTTTAGAAAACTGATTACATGACAGTTATTGGCTGTCCCCACCCACCTCGACTGTTTTAGCTAACTAAGCTACCACAATTAGCCTCAGGCCATTCAGACCAACCGACTGAGGTGACAAAACCCACTAGCATGGCCAGAAAACAGTTACTAAGAATAAAAATAAATGAGAGTTACATCATACCAATCAGGCCTAAAGTCACCTTCCTAATATTGTGTTGGTCCATCCGCCCTGTAGCTGTGCTGCACTGTGAATTCTGACACCTTTCTATGAGAAGCGGCATTAACTTTGTTGGCTCGAACCCCACAGACAAGCCTTCTCTCCCCACGTGCATCAATGAGCTTAGTCCGCCCATGACCCTGTAATCTACATTTGAAAGATACTGACCACTGCAGACCGAAAACACCCCATGAGAGCGGCTGTTTCGGAGATGTTCTGACCCGGTCGTCCATTTTTCCTGCTTCAAACATCAATTTTAAGGATAAAAGGTTCACTTGCTGTGTAATATACCCCACCCACTAACAGATCAGCAATATTTTCAGGCATCACAGACAGGCTTTCTCTAAGGGCTGAGTACGATGATGTCCACATGAAAACAAGGGATATCTTTCACATTTAAAACCAAGTGTAAAGATCAGATGTTTTATATTCTCTAAACAAACAGATGTTCTAAGCACGACACAGAAAGTACTCCAACTCCGCCTTAAAAAAAGGATCTTGCCTTTTGGAAACTGGCTTAAAGATCATTAACTCATTTCAGAGAAAGAATCATGCATACTCACGGACACACACAATGCCATCCTGATGTTCGCAATCTGTGAAACCCACCGGGGAACAATTCATCCTATTCAAATCACATAATCTCTCAAAACCTTGATAAACCTCTCAGATTAGCGTTTCTCCCTCTCTAAGGGTTCAGCCGTGAGAAGGAGGGCTGGGGAAACATCTGAGGCACATGACTCTCAAGACACGGAGATTAATGAACTGCAATGATGTCGAGTCACAGAGGTCACGTGGGGGCAATTTAGGAGAAATCCTAGAGCCGAAGATAGGACTGAAGAAAAAGACATGACTTTGAAGGGTGGACGATCTGTCAGTGAGGTGGACGATGGTTCTTAATTGTTTGGATGATAGTGGTATGGGCGATCCACAGGGTTAGCTATTTGGGTTTTAATAATTATATGTTTGGTGACCGGTCATGTCATCGGCTGTCAGTGAATCAAATCTGACAAACAACGATGCTATCAAAGAGTCGCCAGAAAGAAGCTCCATCAGAGCTCTACCCAGACTGCTAGATTACTCAGAAGTCAGAAGGTCTGGAGGATCTACTAAATCTGTCTTGCATTTGAGTTGTACAAAAGAAGCTCTATTTGAAACGGCTGGTGGCTGGAGGGGTTAAGTGTTAATCCTGACCACATGTAGCTCAGGGGCTTTCACTGCCCTTCCTCAGCTGGTCCGAACAGAGGAACAGATACAAGTAGGCCAGAGAGAAAGTGGAATCACTAGTGTGGCATCCACACTAATACCTCAGGGATTTTCTGGCAAACACATTAGCCTGAAAAATGGCCTGACAGCTTTGGAGATGCATGACAATAACAAAATCATATTTGTTCAAATTACACGATTACTTAGTTCTGATGTTTCTAGACACTGTTTATGTTTTTTACGGCATATTCCTGAACTCCAGCCAAGCCACATACAGAAATATGAATCTAGATATCCCAGAAGTATTAAAAATATGAGAAATATATAACTAAAAATAAACCTAGGATGAATAGACCGAGTGTTAATCAGGACCACGAGAACCTCTAGGCTTTCTCTGGCATCCGTTAGTTGGCCAAGCTGGAGAAACAACCACAAGCACACCCAACATTTGGTTCTAATTAATGTAGTCTAAAACCAACATTATTAGCTACCAGTCAGGGTCTACTTTTGTCCTTTAATATATTTCATAGTTGGATTCAGTGGTGGCAGGGTGGATGGAGCTTTGCGCTGCCAATCGAAAGGTTGAGAGCTCAAATTCCAGTTGTCATTCAGTCCCTTTTGGACCCTTGAGCAACGCCCCTAAGCGTCTCTGCTCCAGGAGTCTCCGAGCCCAGCTTTCGAATGGTCTGGGGTATGCGAAAAACTTTATACTGTACATCTGTGTATTTATACACTTTATATACCAGGTAAAGCACTGATTATCTCACGGCACCTGTCAGATGGTGCGATATAATATGCCGCAAGTGAACATTTTACCCCCAAAGTTGTTAGAAGCAGGAAAAATGCACAAACATAGGGAACTGTGGTGGCTAGATAAAAACAGCCATCTCCAAAACTGCAGCTCTTGTAGGGTGTTCTGTCTGCAGTGGTCAATATCTATCAAACGTGGTCCAAGGAGGGAACAGAGGTGACCAACGACCAAGCCTCTTTGATGCACATAGAGAGTGAAAGCTTGCCTTTAAACTGCTCTAAAGGTTAATGCTGGTTCTAATAGAAAGGTGGCTGGACAAACAGTGCAGCCGAAGGGGGACCAACACAATGTAAGGAGGTGATCATAATGGTATGCCTGATCAGTGTACCAAAATCAGCACATATCTCGGACAGCTGGCACCTTACAAAAACATCTGGCTTCTATCTTTGGTCTGACAAATCTGGAGAAATTGTAGAAAATAAAAACAAGTGATTAGTTCCAGGTCGATAATAAAAGACTCCAGAACAAGGCCATAAGCAAGCAGTTGGTAAAAGAATCCCACAGAAATCAAATCCCATTCCTCCTCCTGATACTGTACTCTATTCATCCAAAAGAGAAGCGTCACACGACTCTCACAATGCCCAACCGCGATGACAATGCCGCCATTCGGACAGCGCTCTGTCTGTTTGCGTTTTCTCTTGGAAGACAACCAAGCCTTTGTTGATAATTCAGAGCCGCCTTGGAGTCATATCAAATAAAGCCATTGTGTCCGAGACCTCGGGGGTACCGGGCTGGTAGGAGAACCGAATAAATTCCAAGAAAACTTGGAAGAAGATCAAGCCGAACAGCGTGACTGGCCGGGGTAGTGAGTTTACGACACAGACGATCCATCAACAAATAAACAATGGTCATAAAGAGCAGCTTTTCAGCTATGAAGACCTTTGGAGACGTTGGTGGTCACTTGTTTTAGGCTCATTGATCATCAGAATACTTTGCTCTTGTGTTATTTATGCGTTTTCTCCCAGGTTCTTCATATTACGCTTCAGTCTATCCTGACTGCAGTCTCCTCAGACTCCACCCACCCATACAGTCCGGTCATCCCACCCGCAGGTACTGCCAAATTATCCCCGCTAGATGGTGCTCAGAGTTTCGGACTTTGACCAGTACTTTAATATTCATTCATGGTCTGATTTACCCCAACATTATCTAATTAAAGGTCACTCAAAGTGCAAACACACACACACACACACACACTCATACTTTAGTATCTCCAATTAACCTGACTGCACGTCTTTGGACTATATGAGAGCTCCCGTAGGAAAAGCACACAGACACAAATAAAAAGTGCTTCATTCAGAAAGGAACCCAGGAACTCAGGACTGTCTTGGTGTGAGGAAACAGTGCTAGCACCCTCCTGCCCCCCACCCCAATAATCTCATGTATTCTAAGATTTGTGCGCACTCGACGTCTACAAACTCTCGAGTGTTATGATTCACCTTCTAAGACCTAAAAAGATGCAGAAAGTGGGTTGGCCGCTCAGTACTAGCTTCAAAGTTTGGAATGTGTCAAGGTTTGTTGGAGTTTAAAGGATGGGCTGCCTGTGCTGGTTGTGTTCCCGATATGCTCCTAGTCTATGTTCAGATCCGATTGTGCCAGACCCATGTCGACCCTGACCGGGGTGAAACGGTTAGACGATGAACAGCACTTATGATCTGGATCAGTAAGTTGATTAGCTTTAGATTTGATTATGGAGGGTTCACATAAGCTTGTGGAGATTGCTTTGAGTGGCTACGAGATCATCTTGGATTTAAGTTGTAATAAGTTGTGTAACATCCCGGGTTAGTTACCGCTCTGTTGTAAGATGATGTTCTGTAATCTTAAGCTCGGTTTTTCTGTTTACCCAAACAGAGATTTCATTTCCTGCCAGCGATGCCACTTTAATTGTATCCCGAAGGCACTGATGCTTTCAGCAGGCACAGTGAGCATTACCGCAGTCCTCTCTTTAATTACAGCCTGTGTTGTACAATATCCTCTGTAATGAAGGACGGCTGAGTTAAATTAGTAAGTTTGCGTAAGCCGAGTTTATGTAACACACAGCGAGCGCTTCTGCTTTCTGTAATGGGTAAGAAAGTGTCCATGTGTCCTCGGTTGACCTTTAACCTTTAGGGTTATAATTATAATATTATAATATACTATACATTATAATATAAGGTATCCTCCGAATGTATGTATATATGTGTTTGTAACACATATGAAGGGCCCATAATAAAAAGTGTGTATGTACTACATAGATTTATAGCATTTTTTTTACGGTAGTATCAAATTTATAATAACATTATAATTATATGTGGAATTCCATTAAGATATATGAACATTTAAGCAAAGCAGACGTCATAAATAAACACAAACAACATTCAGAGCTGCCGCTGACTTATCTGGACTCATATAGAGATGACCTAAGCTTGAGTAGAAACCTTTAAAACTGATTTAGGAAATAATGGATGGTGAGTTATTTGGGTTGTCTACGTTGGGTCCTTAAGCAAGGCACTTAACCCTTAATTGCTTAGACGTTATCACAGCAAGAAGGTCCTTTAGAAGAGTTTGCATGTTCTTTCAATGTCTGTGTTGGTTTCCTCTTGGAGCTCCGTTTTCCTCAATCCACTGTGTTTGTTAAAACCTTGTGAACTGATGAACCCTGTGTAATGGGTAATTACTGTGTCATGAGTAAATCATGACATTAAAATCCTAATAAACAAACAGCTTAGACTCTACACTGTAGGTCTCTTTGGATAAAAATACAGACAATGTGTGGTTAGGTTACTGGACTACTAATCTAAAGTAATATAAGTAATCTGGTTCATACCTCACCACTACTAGGTTGCTAATGTTGGGTCCTGGAGCAAGGCACTTAACCCTCACACTGTGTTATGTAACTGTACTATAAGTAGCTCTGGAGAAATGCTGACAATGTAAAATGTACATAATCACAATTGTAATACGATTTCGATAGAAGCATCCAGTGGCCAATTCCACCTTAAATTCCATAGATGATTTTCCTCAGGGCGTCTATTTATCACAAACGACCTTCTAAAAAAAAGGTGTCACCGTGACCTTTGCTCTTTAACCTCAGGGTCACAGCCTAACAGTCATCCTCACAGGACTGTCAACCTCAGGAGTCTGGAACTCTTGACAGCTGAACTCTGACCTCGCTCTGAACCGGTCCTGGTGGCTTCACAAGGTGTGTTGGAGAAATGAAGCATTTAAAAGACGAGGAGCTTCACCAATTACAACACATGTGTGTATCAAAGCGTGTATGTGTGGGCTCTCTGTGGACCCCTAACCACGTGGCCATTCCAACAAATATCATTTAGATGTAGTCATTAAACTCAGACTGTACAGGAAACAAACGTTTGTGTGTTTTAATGAACACTTACTCTTTATTAACTGAACGACTCATGAAGAAAATCAAATGAAAATTAGATCTCATATAAGTTGATCCACTCTGACCCTTCAGTGGAAAGCAGTGGAAATTTTGGACTGTTTGTCTTCACTTCTATAACGAGACTTGGTGATTTACAGCGTGAATTATTTCAGTCCAGATGTGGTCAGACACCTCCACCAAACTCGCTGTCCAAATATTTGTGCATACCACGTTTAGAGGCGCAACTTCCGCCCTAAAACACAAGCGTGCACTCATTACAGAGCTAAACGTTCCTCCTGAGACAGTGTAGGAGTGTGGAGTCAGGTCACCAGAGGATCCTAAAGTTATTCCTCTGCTTCTGGTGAAACGCTCACCCAGCACATCGGTTCAGGTTTACAAAAATATGTCCGCAGTTAAGAACATATTTGCATTTTGTGAGAAATTTCATATGTGATATTATTATATTATATTATTATATTATAATTGAGAAGTAGTTTAAAAATAAATACTATGATATATACAGTATAATATCTGTGTACCTATCAGAGAAATTCTACAGAACCCATCTGTCTTATTATATATTGTATTTTGCTTTTATTTTTATTATCTCTTTTATATATCTTTTTTTTAATATATATGTTTAGTTAATATGTATATAATGCTGCCCTGCTGTAGATTATCAATCTGAGCATCACCACAAGAATTTCAATGCATAAATGTCCTGACATGTCGTGCCAATGACAAATAAACTTGTTGGGCCCTTGAGCAAGGCCCTTAACTTTCAATCGCTGGGATGATACACATTACTGTACATTGCTGTCATTTTGCATAAAAGTGTCTCCTTACTATTAAAAATGTGAGTGCAGATTCGGACACATCACTGATGTGCCGGGGACTAAAACAGAGAACACACACGTCTCGAATTAATGAAAGACAGAAAAGCAAACAAGCAGAAGTCACCGGGTTCAAGAAAACATTCCTCGCTCGTCCAAACACTCTCGGCCTTCAGAGTGGACGAGGCAACCAAGGAGAGCATTAAAGAGACCCTTCCAGCTCCCCTGCACACACCGCAGTGGTGTTTACACTCATGTGATGCAGTCTATGAGAGTAAATATACGAAATATATGAATATACATTTCAGGTCAAACACTTTCGGGACACATGCTTTCTGGAAGTCTTGGGATCGATCCACGATTTTGCCAAGGACTAAAAATTTTTTTTTATTGAGGGTGTCAAAAGTATACACACATCAAAAAAAGAAAATACATGCCTCAAATCATTTGATAGAATAATTTCAATGGATTGATTTTCTGCCAGCTGGGCCTTGCCTGTAGAAATAGATCTAGTTTGACCGAGATCATTAAAAAGTCCTCACAGAACAGGGGTCTCTTGTCTAGGTTTGGAGAAAACATCTTATTCTGCAAGGTAACGTGTTCAAACATGATTGCAAAACCACCTGAAAATAGATCTGTCATGATATAGAAGCTGCTGGAACTGAGGTGTCGCTGTACGCCTGACTAAACTTCATTAAACACATTTATCTCAAAGTCACGTACAGTTTTCAATCCACCTAAATTATTGCTGCTTACGCCCCCTCCGACCCTTAGATCATTCTTCACCCGTGCGCTCTGCACAGACACCTCTCTATCTGCCAGTACGGGTCCTTAAAAGCCAGTTAAAGACCCCACCTGCATGGTCCGGTGTTAACGCCCTGCAACACGGTGCTTCAAAGTGACTGATTCCGAATCTAGGCACTGGTGTGCTAGAGTTGGTTCGTTACCTGTGCTGCAGTATTATACGGGAAAAACAGGGTGCGGCAAAAACCATTAGAGCCTGACGTAGTACGATAAATTCCTTGCTCAGGGCTCCAATGGTGGCCACTTGGCCGTGGTGGGGTTTGAACAACCTTCTGATTACTAGTCCATTACCTTAACTGCTAGGCTAAAACTGTTCAAACATGTAATAATCACACAAAAGATTAATGAGAGACGGAGAATATACACCTGCTTGAGAAGACCACAGATGCTCATTTTGGCTTACAACCACTGTGGGACATTTCTAGCCCTGGTTGATCAGGCACTCTGGTCTGCTCGCACATCTCCAAAACCAGCCAACAGGTCCAAGGGCTTATTTAAACAAAAGGTAAGTTGTGAGGCCCTCAGTTTATTCACTGGTCTGTATCTACGTGTCAGTGTGGGTTTTACCCTGGTACTGTGGTTTTCTCCAACATGTTGTCCTGCAATAGACTGGCACACTGTTCTGAGTGTAATCCTGGCTGGTGGCCATTGCCTCCGCAAGGCGCCTGAACCAAAATGACTATGAGGTAAATACAGAAAATGAATGTATGTGTCTGTGTGTGTGTGTGTGTGTGTGTGTTGTGAGTCCCTCCTCTGTGAGGAATGAACAGGGCCGGTGTTTAGGTCATCTGTACTATCAACAGATCCAGGCATATCTCAGGACCAGGTGTAATTACACCGGAGGGAGTTTAGGAGGAGTCAACGACGTGTTTAGAGATGCATTAAGACCTTATTCAGTTCTATAAACACAGTGAGTCACACACACACACACACACACACACACACACACACCCTTTGTCTCTCACGTGTGCAATTTCAGGACACATCCAACCTGGACGCACTAATCAAGATTGCTATGCACCATAAAGTG
>JAYDZG010000012.1:2443179-2454201 GCA_034509265.1 Microcambeva bendego
ATGAACTGTCATACACACACACACACACACACACACACACACACACACACACACACACACAAACAACAAAAAGGAAATGATGAATGAAACATCCGGAATATCTCTAATCTCCTAATTTGTGATCAAATCTGGCAACCCGAAGCATAACCTGCCCCCTTCTGCTAGTGTGCTACCAGAAGACTTTTCACTACAATACATTATATAAATGTACATTTCTTTTTCTGTACACTGACTCAGTGGGTTCGATCCCCAGGAGGAGCGTCAGGTTCCTTTCTATGTGGAGTTAGCATGTTCTCCACGTGTCTGTGTGGGTTTATTCCATATTCCACAGAACAAAGACTTTAAGTCAGGTGTGATTTTTCTGTTATTGGTGTTCAAGGCTGAATTTAAAGTGATGAATGACTAAATGATTATGATTAAAATCCTAAAAATAATAAACAAAAACTACATAAAAAAAATGCAACCAGCAACGATAAAAATGGAAAACTACTAAAATATTCATTTAAATAAAAAATGTATTTTTATGTATAAAAAGTAAAACTGCCACCAATAATAAAAACACTATAAAATTAGAAAATAAAACCAAACTGTCAACAATAATAATAGAAATACTACAAAATAATAAGAAATACATAAATTATATAAAGAATAGATAAAGAAATACTAATACAAATCAAATTTAAATAAATAAAAATAGATGTACAATCATGGAAAACAATAAAACACTTTAAAATGATCAGTTTTTTACGTTTGTGTTTCATCAAAATGAGTAGCATTGTTCTATTAGAATTCATATTCTAGTTTATGGAATAAAACCACACAGCTCATTTTAGTTACTCATAACTTGCAAAACTAAGTTGTCTCTTATTTTTTTCCACGACTGTATAACATAATAACAAATTATTCAAAGATAATACATAAATATTAAAGAACACCAAACAGCCAAAATATAAAAATAAATGACGAACTAAAGATGAAATGGTGTAATTTAAATACACCACATGCAAAATAAATCAGTGTGACTGCAGGGAGCTTGGCATTAGTTCAGCCCACACTTTGTTCTAACAGTTTCACTTCGACCATAAAAACTTTTTGGAAGTAGCGAGTGTCGCCGCCAAGAACAGATGATTTGTGTCTGAGCTGCCGGCCTGATTGAAGCAGTTAATCTCACAACACAAATGTGATGTGCTCGCTGGGTACGGTGAACTGAACTATTTGTTCTACTACCGGAGCTGTTCTGTACAGGAGAGCTTTGTTCAAGAGAAATTCCTCCAATCAGCTCTTTCTACAAAGGAAAGTCAAATTGATAGGCGCCGTTCTCTGAGCTATGGAGTCAGTCGGTGCAACAGGACACTGACACCCGGGACAGAGAGAAGCTCGTCTGGTCTGTAATAGGTTATTGATTGGTCGGCTTGTGAATCGGTGTGGTCTGCGTTCGGCTCGTCATCCTGTCAGAACAACATTATTAAAGAAAATCAAACACTCGGACATGTGAAGAAATGTCAGTGGCACTTCTCTCCTCAGTCACAGACATGATCAGAGTCCCTCAGAAGCTCTGAGCAGCACATCCAGCATCGATTTTACACCAGGCTGATTCATCCTCGGGTATCTGGACTGCAATGATGCCATTTGGGGTGGTGTCGGGGTCAAGTATGGTGAGGTGAGCAAAGGATAGCATGGAACAGGGTGCTAAAGGGTAGGACAGAGTGGGGTGAGGCAGGCTGGGATATAGTGGGGTGAAGTAGAGTAGGAGAGGGTGGGGTGCTGTAGGGTAAGAGAGAGTGGGGTGAGGTAGGGTAGAGTGGTGAAGTGGAGTGATGTAGAGTTGAGTGGGTTGAGATAGGGTAGAGTTGGGTGTAGTAGGGTAGGATAGAGCAGGGTGAAGTAGGGTAGAATAGAGTGGGGTGAGGTGATGCAGGGTAGGAAACAAAAGGGTAAGGATAAGTAGGTTAAGGTAAGGCAGAGCAAAGTAAGGTGGGAAGAAAGGAAATATAGAGTAGAGTGGGGTGAAGTAGGATATATATATATATAAAATCCAAGAGTGTACAGAGATAGCTCCGCCCACATGGTGATCTGTCCCTGCTGCGTTAGCCTCTAGTTTCATTTGTTTGGTTGTTTCTTATTGTATCATCTCCTGTGTATTGTGTTAGTTATGTTCAGTGTGTGTGTGTGTGTGTGTGTGTGTGTGTGTGTGTTGCACCCCACTCCAGTCCCTCATTACAGTCGGCACCAGTAGCTACATTAACAGCAATTACATCGACTATTTTATAAACACAGGTTGGTGAAATGACAGTGCAGAGTGGGATTATGGGTAATACTCTTGGTATAGAGCTTCACCGCTGAGTTTATTGGCAGCTCAGCAGGAGGTAACAAGCACGTGGGTTCAGTCTTCAGCTGTGGGAAATCAATCACACAGAAATGAATGTTTAATAAGAACCTATTTTACCTGAGATGTCATGTGACCTCTGTGACTATCAAAAAGAAAACATTACCATAATATGACATTTATTTTGGATGAGCGGCACGGTTTTCGCACAGCGAGAAGGTCCTGGGTTCAATCCCCAGGCGGGGGTATTAAGGTCATTTCTGTGTGGAGTTCTCCCTGTGGGTTTCCCTCCGGGTACTCCGGTTTGCTCCCGCAGTCCAAAAACATGCAGCCGGGATAATCTGAGACATTGAATTGCCCTGTAGGTACCTAGCCATTAGGATGCACAGAGCAGTGTGTAGCCCAGCCTAGTGGTTACGGTACGGGACTAGTAATCCGAAGGATGCCGGTTCGAATCTCACCACCGCTAGGTTGTCGCTGGTGGGCCCTTGAGCAAGGACCTCAACTGCTCAGACTGTATACTGAAACTAATGTAAGTCGCTTTGGATAAAGGCTAAATGCTGAAAGTGTAAATGCATCCCAAACCTGGATAAATAAGAAGGGTTGTGTCAAAGAAAAACTGTGCATAATCAATGATGCTGATCACGATCTGCTATGGCGACACCTAACAGGAGCAGAAGTCAACCTAGCCCTATTATTGAGGAGGTCGAGTTTTATTAAGTACAGATACATGGGGACAGATTGCTTGACCATCGAGGACAGACATAATTCTTTATTAGTGGGAATAATTCCCAGTTTCACTAGAATGTAGTTGTCTGTCCTACCATGATTTACGTTATACAACATTTTCAGCATTAAATTCATCATGTTCACTGCGTGTATATTTCCCACCCAGCAAAAAACCCCAATAAACTTCCTGCTGTCCAAACAGTAACCATTCATCCCAGTAACTCGGTCACCGGAGACTTCGGCTTTTTTTAACATCAGAATAAAACAAAGGTGAAAATAAAGCTTTTTCTCCCTTTCTCTTGCTTGCAGTGATAAACTCTTATTTCCTCCCGTGGGGGACAATTAGAAAAGAGCACAGCAGGAGACGGATGAGCCGAGAGTATCAGTCACTTCAGCAAAGTACTACACACACACACACACACACACACACACACAAACACAATTATTCATCCCTGTAATGACCAGTAACTGTAGTCACCTTTCTTTTATCCGGCTGTCATCGCTGATACCCAACACAACCAAGCCAGTTTCAATCCCACCACACTAAACATAACTAACCCTGTTTCACTATCACATTACTCATGACAACTAGTCCAGTTTTAGTCCCACAATACAGAACATAAGACAATTTCACAATCCCTTTACCCAACACAACTAACTTAGTTAAAGGACTAGTTACTGGACATAACTAAACCAGTTTCACTAGAAGAAAGCTTTTATTTTTCATTACATATATACAGAAGTACATGCTTGTTTGGAAGCCGGGGTCAGAGTTCAGGGTCAGCATTGTTCAGAACCCCTGGAGCAGACAGGGTTAAGGGTCTCGCTCAAGGACCCAACAGTACTCCAGAGCAGAGTCTGGATTTGAACCGCCAATCTCTGTTTGATGGCCCAAAGCTCTAACCACTAAACTACCCCAAGCATTAGAACCTTACCAAACACAACTAACCCAGTTTTACAACCAAGTACTTTAACTACCACCTTACTGAACATAACCAACCAAGTTTCACTATCACCATAATGAACATCAGTAAGTAACATCAGTTTTATTACCACCTTACCCAACACAATGACCTTTTTTTTACCTTAGTTTCGCTACCACTATACTCAACATAACTAATCCAGAGGTTTGAACCAGCGCCCTTTGGAATACTAGTCCTGTACCTTAACCACTAAGCAACGACTGGCCCTTCCCTATACGAGTGTAATACATAGTGATCAATGTAGGGAATAGGGAGCCATTTTGAACACAGGCCGAGTTTCACTACCTGAAATGTTCCAGTCTTTAACAGACAGAAGAATGAAGGTTGCTGTGTATGTATAAGAGATCACTTGAGGTTTGATTGATCATAGTAAAGAACCAGACTATTACTTCTGTTACATTAAATCCAAACATCTGAGGTTTGACCAGAGTGCTAACGCCAAAAATTAAAGAATTAATTCATGTCAGAAGTCCTGAGAGGAAACAAATGCAAACAAAACCATCACCTAGTGTCAGAACCCATCAGAGGCCAATACTCCCAGCTCCGCGACCTCTGAACCCGCTAGTTTCAGGGAGATGAGAGCTGCGTCGTGTGGGATTGGGTCTGAGGTAAAGCTTTGATTAAACTTGATGCAGAGCCGATCATCGGTCTTTATAGCAGACGAGAGAAATCAGACAAGGATTAAAATTCCTGTTTATTGTTTTCTTGCCTGGTGGTGAATGAATGGAATAATAATTACAGTAATCAAGGAAAAAATATGCAAAACGCTTTCATGCAAAGATGCAAATTACTGTAAGGCTAATTACACTTCCAACAACAGATATGCTGTTTATTTGTTCTTCTTTCCCATTGTCATTGCAAGTTGTCTCCTTAAGAGGTTTGTCCTAGCCTGCTTTTCCTAATTCGTCCCTAAACTCTTCCTTGCACGATTCTCTCAGTATTACTTATTCACAACGCTCCTCCCCAGACGTTCCTCTGGTGTTCGACTGTAAGAATCTCAATTTGATTCCAATACGATGCTTAAAAGCACATTTTACTATGTTCCACCGGGAGCTTTTACCATTTCTTTTAGCCACATTGGACCACTTGTCGTCCAACAAATCCTGCATCTTGTGTGCGTACGTGATTAAAAATGTAACCAATCAATTCTTTCAGTAAAGCAACAATAGGGGCAAGTAGTAGTGGTTAGGGTACTGGACTAGCAATAAAAGGACGGCAGTTCAAACCCCACTCCTACTAGGTTGCTGATGTTGGGCCCTTGAGCAAGGCCTTTAACCCTCAATTTCTCAGACTGTATAATGTAACTGTACTGTAAATCGCGTTGGATTAAGGCGTCTGCTAAATGCTGAGAATGTAAAAGTGTAAATAAACCATGGATGTCAGGTGGTCTTACAATAATAAGTAGGTAGTAAAATTCCCGATCTGCAGTGATCTGTATCTATCAAAAGTAGTCCGAGCAAAGAACAGGGTCATTGGCGACCAAGGCTCAACGGTTGCAGCTTGAATTCCAGAGCTGGGATTGGAAATTTCAGCCTTTGAGTTGATTGTCTAGAGTTCTATCCACCAAGCTACCACTGTTCACTAAAGAAAGGTTAAGTAGATTGACTGGATTAGGTTGGACGGATGCGTGAATGTTTCGCCTGTCCATGGATTTATCCCTTCATGGGGTTGGGAGGTGATTAGGCAGCCCAATATTCAAAACAAACAGTGAGTAGAGAAGAAAAACCTTGAAGCAAACTTACCCCCCTTGATTTAATTTCCTTCACATACAGAGGAAGGAGGAACTCGGAGACACCTTCTAACCTGACACCGTCTTTGGTCACTCGTAGAGAACCCATTCCATCCTGTAACAGAGAGGAAAAAGATAATCGCTAATAAGAAGTATATCAATGCATCATGCTATCATCACACATGTCATCCCTGAAAACAATTAAAAAAAACCTTCAAACTCTAATTGCTAGAGTTGTGTTTTGAACTAGACTTAACATTAGAACTTAGAAAAATGAGAATGAAGAGTAGAGTTCATGCTGCCTCCACAGCACCTCCTACTGCCTGGTTGAGGCTAAATTTTTGAACAAAGTGTTCTACTAAGTATTAAAGCTATGTGTCAAGACACATCTTGGCTCTGCTCCGATCAGCTGGGCATTCCCCATCGGACACTATAGGCCATGCCTGCTTGCTGGGTGGATACGTGGGCGGGGTCTTCGACACACTGTAAGGGTCCCTGGTTCGCAGCATGTTCGCGGCATCTGTTGAGGAGCACTCATGATGGTTCCAGGACTCTCTAACTGCATTTAATTACCCTTTACCTGTACTAAGTCTATCTATCTATCTATCTATCTAATCTAATCTAATCTAATCTAATCTAATCTAATCTAATCTAATCTAATCTAATCTAATCTAATCTAATCTAATCTATCTAATTATCCATCCATCCATCAAATCTAATACAATGTAATCTATATATCCATCCATCCATCTAATCTAATCCATCTATCTATCTCTATCTGTCTCTCTATCTCTCTATCTATCTATCTATCTATCAGGAGAAAAGAATGAAGTCTATTGCAGACAGTTTGGGAACTGTGAGTTTAATAGAAAACTGGACACATCTAAATTGGAAGCAAGTAGAATATTAGAAATCCAGCATGTGCAACATATGTGCCTACTGTTTTCCTTCATTTATTGCTACCCAACACCCTGAAATCTGTCTGGATTTCTCACTTTGTTATGCAAGACGTGCCAGTCTCATTTTTCAAAAATGCTTTACCCATTTGTCTGAGATGCAAGAGGTATGAGACCTCAATACTATGGGTTTTGGACACTATGCTGGTTTAAACTCATTTGTAAGATTCATCTTTGTCAGGCAGGTAGTGCTGGTAGACCTGGTGAGTCAATTATTTTGCCTGACTTGAATAAAGTCCTTTAAAAGTCATTTGTAGCCTGAGATTAACTGAGAACCAAATCTGTTCGATTTATTCAAACACAATGTCAGGACAATGGCAAAACCCCCTCAGGATCCAAGGTTACCTTATTATACAGCAATAAGCTGGGGGCTAAATCACCCTATTGCTTATATACACCATTAAAGTCATTAATCTATCTCAAGAGCATCACCTTTACATCTCTATTATATCTTAAGGTCATTCCACATTACCATAAATATTAAATCCTCTTTAAACTCGAAATATTACATGTTTTGCCTCGGTGCTGTAGATGCAGTGGCTCTTTGTAGACACTCTCAGAATATCTTTAGATATAATATAGGGAATTGTCAACATACGGCTCTTGAGGGGACAAGGGGGGGCATTAAACATAGAACCATAGCACAGACGGCTCTAAGAACATAGGGCTCTGGAGACTTTTAAAGACAGGGCTCCGGAAACAGGACCCTCGACACACGGGGCTCTGGAAAAATAGAGCTAGGATCAAGGAACATTAAATCCTGGGAACATGGAGCATTCCAGGATGACTAGGTATAGGAATAAAGAGCCATGGGAACATACAAAGCAGGGAACAAATGACCATGGGGACATAGAGGGAACACATGGCCTAGCGTTTCAAGTAGACAAGGGCTATAGAAATGCGTTAATGGATGACCGGGGCTTCTATAAAATATGGCTCTGGAAGCTCTGGGATCAAATGGCCATGGACCTTAGGACCAATCAGACTAGAAGGAATGCAACCAAAGTGTATACAATATTTCATTAAAATTGTAATAAATAATAGGAATAATGTTTAAGGATTTTTTTTTGGAAATGCTTCCAATAACAATAATAACTTTAAAGGGGACATATTATATTCTTTTAAAACAAGTTGCAATAGGTCTATGGGCTTCACAAAACATGTTCATGACGTTCTTTGCACAAAATCACTCTCAAATAAAGAGATCTCACCTGCCTCGCCAGTTTCAGTCCTTTTCAAAATAAGCATTAAAGACTTTTATGCAAATAAACTGTTGCTGGTCAAGCCCCACCCATCCCATGTTTACACTGAGCGTTTACCAGACGTGAAAATGACAGAAGAGGCGCTTATCCAACCAAAATGGTGGATCTTCAACTAATCTAGTGGGGTTGAACGGGGAGGGGTAGTGCCAGGGTTCTTCTATGCAAACATTATAGATCAAAATGACTCCTAGAAGCATATGATTCCTGACACCAAGATCTTTCAACTGGCTTTTTTGGAGGGTTTATAGGAGCAGTAGATA
Source organism: Microcambeva bendego (assembly GCA_034509265.1). Lineage (NCBI taxonomy): Eukaryota > Metazoa > Chordata > Actinopteri > Siluriformes > Trichomycteridae > Microcambeva > Microcambeva bendego. The sequence goes on from JAYDZG010000012.1 coordinate 2,451,425, forward strand.
CCCAAGAGGAAATACAAAAGAGGGCAATTATTGAGTTTGGCATAATATGTCCCCTTTACTTATAACGATGGCTCATCTGTTAGCTCTAAGTGTTTTTGATCCTTCAGCAGACCTCCCAGTATCTCAGTGTCCCGTCCTAACTGTGTTCAGAACGTGTTTCATTACTGAATATTCACAAAACTCCACGAGGTTCAAAACTGAAGGTTAATTAAACATGATTTGTGCTGTTTTCATTAAATTCCAGTGAACGCCGCTTCAGATCTCAGCTTTTTTTATTATTTTATTTTATCTACTGTCCCCTATTTTTACCTTGCTTATCCTCCAGGACAGAAAAACAACACTCCCTGTTGTGAAAAACTGATTGCACCGGAGCAAAATAAATAAAGAGGACGAGATCCTGGTGGTTGGAGCGTGAACAAGCCGAGCTTTCTGGGAATAAACGAACCTAATGGAGTTGAATTCCACCTGGTCTGCTCAATAACTTTAATAATCATTAAATCGGGGTGGTCAGGGCGTCGTCTAGGTCTTTAATACTTGTAAGGTTAACACACACACACACACACACACACACACACACACAGGTCAATATTGTATTGGATTCAAACAACCTTCAGTGGACTCCAGTTTTAAAAATGTATGTCGCAGGAGAGGAATGCAAAATACACACACACACACACACACACACACACACCTGGAATACTGTACAGCACACTATTTTACTTGAGTAAAAATACAGGTGATGTAGTTGCCGCTTCGAATCTGAACATTACCGTTAAGCAGGAGTTTGGCATGTTCTTCTTTTCTCTGTGGGTTTGCTTTGTGCCACACATTCTCTCTCACAATAATTAATTGTGCTAGATAATGTCGTCAAAGCACACACACGCTCACGTCTGAGGGCCGCTAGTGAAAGTGCTTTCATTTGTTCATTAATTGAATACAACGTTACTCATGGTAATTCTCAAATGTCAAAGCTTTGCAACAAGCAAAGAACATCACGGCCGCTATCCACAGTCACATGACCCAAATCCCATCATGCATTTATGAGCGCGCTTGAAAACAGAGAAAGCAGGCGCAGCATTATGAGCACAGACAGATGAAGTGAATAAGAAGTGAGAATCTCTTCATGACGGCACCTGTTAGTGGGTGAGATTTATCACACAGCAAGTGAACATTTCATTATCGGAGTTGATGATAGAAGCAGAGACGGGTGTGTTCGAAAACCTAGTACGCTCTTTACAGACAAGCGTACTGGAATCTTACGTCCCCCTAGTGGACGCTCCTAACAAGTAGCAGGTTCGAAATCCTAGATGCTTTAATTTCGTCACTACTAAAGTATCAAATGTAAACGGTATAATCAGTTCAGAACGAGGGAACATTGGCTTCATCCTTATTGGGTAAGGGAATCCCAGAATTCATTGTGGCATGGCGTCTCACAAAAAAATAAAATAAACATGGAGGTCATTGCGGGGCAAAGAACAGAGCTGTATCTACATGTTAAGCTATTATTGATATTTAATGTGTGGAAATGTGTACGAGTGTATTTATTTGCAGCTTCTTGCTCATGAATGAAGTTTAAGCATTTTCGGTACACAGAGGGAGACGTTATATGACATGCTAGCGTGCTGTGCCACCTCGTCCCATTGGTTTGAATGGAACGATGCTAACTGTGTTAGCTTAGTAGGGAAACGTGATGCAATCGGTGTGAATATCCTGACTTATGAGCCGTCGCTTGTTAGACAGCGAGGCAGCTCCATATGTTTTTCCTTTCTCTCACTCGTCATCCTTGTTTCTCTCCTTCTTTCAATCCCAAACACTAATCAGAAGTTAAAAGATGGGCTCCTCCATGAGCTTATGGGATAAAAGTGACAAAATTGCACCTGACCGGCTGTGTAAACCGAATCAGGCTAAGGCGCTAGGTAGAAAATTGAAGGGAATTGATAATGCTATTCCAGACACTTTTTTAAGCACACCTTGGTGGAACATGGGGATTATTACAGGCTCCGAGGCTCTACAGGGTAGTCGAGGAGTTTCCGATTTTCTGATGGTAGAAGATTTGTGGGTTGAAGAAGTAATCACAACAGGGCAGTTGTGTGCCCGGCGAGTCGGCGCCAGTGCACGTTTACCAGTAGTTTTGTGAGTGGCTGCTCCAGAGGAACACCTCCATAATTCAGTGGCAGATTTTATCTGTGCGGACAAACGCCAAAAAATGTACAAATGCAATCTCTCGCGAGCACTTCGAGACCCAGAGGTCAGACAGCTGCCACATTACGCTCACTCAAATGTGTTTATCAGTTCTCTTCACACTTAAGCACATCAAAAGGCAGCAAACTATAAAAATCCCCAAATAAATGAGAAATTATTCTTTTTCTTTTTCACCCTTCAAGCATCTTCGAAGCAATTTTTAAATTCTGCCCTCAGAGAACCTTGGTACTAAGATTTAAGTTCTGCCCTCAGAGAACCCTGGTACTCATTTTTAAATTCTGCCCTCAGAGAACCCTGGTACTAAGATTTAAATTCTGCCCTCAGAGAACCCTGTTACTAAGATTTAAATTCTGCCCTCAGAGCATCTTGGAAGTAACTTGGAGCAGCTTGTAAGTCATATTTAAATTCTGCCCTCAGAGGATCTTGGAAATAAAATTAAATTCTGCCCTCAGAGAATCGTGGTACTAAATTTTAAATTATGACCTCAGAACATCTTGGTACTAATTTTTAAATTATGACCTCAGAACATCTTGGACGTATTTTTTAAATCCTTCATTTAGAGCATCTTGGAAGTA
>JAYDZG010000012.1:2548942-2563156 GCA_034509265.1 Microcambeva bendego
TCAGTAATAAGAGAGAGAGAGGACGTGAGATATAGACTCAGTAATAAGAGAGAGATTTGTGTGAAGGCCAAGTGCTGTGTGTTAAGTAAACTAATGAGCTTGGGATGCATCAGTGCAGCACCACGGGACAGATCATCTGTGAGCAATAGGAAGGTTCTGGTGGACAGGGGTGTTGCACGGCAGCTTCGGCTTTTAGTAATTACACTTACAGTAACATCAATAGAAATTTCCACTGTGTGTGTGTGTAGTCTGTAGAGTTTAACACTGAATAACAGCACTACCCATGTACAGCTGGGGACCGTACGTCTTTCTCGAGGCCAATGACATCCCGTGAGTCACAGCTCAGAAAAACACTGGTCCGCCTAATGCCCGATTTCTCACTACACGATTGTTGTCCTGATTTTAGCTGGACTGGGCGCCACTAGGTTTGCCGACTCGGCGTTCGTTTGCTGATCTAACCTCCCGATCACTATGTGTGTACTGTACTGCGCCTGCTGACCAAAGAGAGATGTTTACTTGTTAGCTTGTAATATTTCAACTGACAATGAAATATAAACACAGTAATATTGAGAGTGAAAGGGCGAGAGATATAGACTCAGTAATGAAAGAAAAAGGATGAGAGATATCACCTCAATAATCAGAGAGAAAGGATGAGAGATATAGACTCAGTAATAAGAGAGAGAAAGGATGAGAGATATAGACTCTAATAAGAGAGAGAAAGGATGAAGGCTAAAGACTCAGTAATGTGTGAGAGAGAAAGGACGAGAGATAAAGACAGTAACATGAGAGAGAAAGGGCGAGATATATAGACTCAGTTATAAGAGAGAGAGAGGATGAGCTATATAGATTCAGTTATAAGAGAGAGAAAGGGCAAGGGATATAGACTCAGTAATAAGAGAGAGAAAGGGCGAGAGATATAGATTCAGTAATGTGTGAGAGAGAAAGGACGAGAGATATAGACTCAGTAACATGAGAGAGAAAGGGCGAGAGATATAGACTCAGTAACCAGTGAGCTATAGACTCAGTATTAAGTGACAAACCCTAATTTTGGCAAATGCTAGATATGTAAACATAGGCAGAGTACTTATTTTGCTTTCTAGAGATGCTGCTGCCACCTAGGGATGAAATGAAAGAATAACACTCAACATATGAGCAGTAAAAATATTCCTGTCTGGCAATTCTTTTCGTTCCGTGCAGATCGGTATTAAATGACCTGTGGATCGGTACCGGTGTGCCTCCCGGGTGCAAGAGCTCAACTTGGAACAACAGAACTAAGACTAAGTCGTCCATCCTTAGCAGAGGAGATTGTTGAAAGACGACACACACCCAGTTCTCTTCTTCTGAATGACACCAGCTTTCTCCATTGAGACTGGGCTAGTCGACTATTCTCCAAGGACACAGAGACACAAACACACAAAGAGCTAAACACACACTCCCGTGTGCCAAATAAACAGCCGTGTGTGCTCTCGGGTGAAGGGTGAAAGCACACTGGTACCTGAATCTGTGTGTGGTAAATGTGTGTGTGTGTTAGACAAGCAAAACACTGATCATATCTACACTCAGCAGATTTAAATAAAACCTCATTCCACGCCGCATTCAGAGGTATTGACTTAAATCATGTACCTTAGGAATAAAATAACTCAAATTCTTATTGGAATAACTCAAATTCCAACAAACACACGTGTGAGTGGTTTAGATGGTCCAGACTTTCTAAATCAACAGTATCAGACTCACACCTACAAGGTCAACAGTTTTCTGGTATGAAGGGCTTCAGACTTAATAATTTAGCAGATGCTCTTATGCAGAACGACTCACAGAAGTGCTTAAGTAATAAACATTACCATACTCTGTTTAACTAGTTCATATATACAAATCTGCTGAAACTCAGTTAGAACCAAAATATTCATTTATTTTTTAAGAAAAGAATAAGTGCTAAGTAAAGAGTTTTTATTCATTTTTCAGGACTCAGAGGTTCAGACAGTCAATAACTAAACAATAATCTGCTTTATATACAGTATATTCCCTAGACATTTTTCCAAGAATAGCTAGAGTGAAGTAAACCAACAAAAAAAACAAGCAGGCTGAAAGAAAAATGGTGGAATAATAATAATATAATATTCTAAAGTCCCCTACACCACTTCCAGCAGCTGTGTGTTGCACTGCAATCAGCATGGCTCCAGATACATGTGGTGGTTACTCTGGATATTAGCTGGTGCTCATAATCATGCGACTCGTATAATGAGAAGGTTGGACGACATAATTATTGAATATTTTGTGCTTTACAGTATGTGTTACTTTCACATCGCTATGAAATCAATATCCGGGCTTATAAAAGATTAAAACTACATTAAGTTTGAAGTAGCGATATATTACACATTAAAGATGCATAAAAGCACCAACGTTCCTCACTGGTAAATCTCTGCTGTAGAAATGAATCGAAAGGAAATCAGTAAGCTCCGATAATAGCGGCGAGGGACGAATAACTGCAGCGGCGTCACTTTTCTGAACACATTAGCACTCTGCAATTATTCTCCTCTGAGCCGTCAAATTGTTTCAGTCAATGAATATTTGCAATAACGTGATTTAAAGACACGAGTAATGGAGTTACCGTCAAACACCGGGCTCGTCATATATCCGGCGCTCGTCTGTAACTTCGTTATCCAGCATATTAAAAAAAAATAAGGTTTTGAGTTCTGAATTAAGTAGAAATGAATTCTTACACGAGATTCATCACAATTTCATTTCTTTATTGACCTCACAATGATGTTTCTGGATTGTTGGAGGAAACCGGCGCTCCCAGAGGAAACCCATTCAGACATGAGGAGAACAGGACCCGGACCATACTGCCTGGGAATCGGACCAAGGGCCTTTATGCTGTGTATAGGTGCCACCTTAAACAGGGTGAGGTTCCTAGTGGGTCTGAAGCCTATTGTGGAAAGTCATGAGTCATTTCAGCACAGGTAATCACTCTACCATCTGGTGCCATCATCTACGTCCAGGAAAAAGCCCAATGGAGAGTTTTGGCACTGGCATAAACACAGTGCACCCTGGAAAAAAGGAGGAGCTTATACTTTAAGAGTGAATGAATCCCATGACAGGGGTTGGGTTGAGAGTAAGGGTAGCTCAGCATTAAAGCCCCGCTAAAACCATGTTGCTACTGTTGGGCCCCTGAGCAAGGTCCTTAACTTTCTGTATGTTAAACCTTTATTTCCCATAAGAAATAATGTATTTCTCTTAAATCTTAAATGATGAACTAGACATCACCGTAATTAACGATACACAGTGATAATACACTGTACATAAACACACACACACACACATTACAGTACAATATGTGTTTATCATCGCTACATTTACTCTGTTCCTTCTTTTGTTCATTTTGAGAGTACAAAATATAAATAAAACACCGAAGAACCCCACCCGCTGTCTTGCTCACTCACTTAGTGAGCTGCCTTGCTGTCTTACTGCCTGCATAGGGAACTATCTAAGTAGAGAGGATTGTAATCGGCAGGTCGTTTGATCGATCGCGTACTAGGCTAACGCAGCTAGCATGGTGCCAGTCAGACCAATGCAATGGGATGATGTGACACAAGGAGCTTCCATATCAGATAACGTCTCTCTCAAGGCTGAATGAGGAAATAAATACACTCGTACTTTCAAATCAATGATAATTTACTTTTGAAACTCTAAAATAACCGATTTAGAGTCACATGTTTGAACTTTGTTTGATGTCAGATTGAAAAGAAAAGTCAAGGGTCCACTGTACCTGCTATAAATGTACATAAATCTATAACGTATACGTTTGGAACAAGCCCAGGACCAGAAATGTCATGAGTTCTGATCTGAATGCAGCTTTTCTATAGACTTTAATATTTAGCCTGTGTATTGTTAACCCATCAGTACTGCATCCTGGTTTAACTAAAGCTGTTTATCCCCGGTCTTAAACGTGTAGGATTAGATCGCAAATACAAACCTGAGCGATAAATAAATAAAGTTCATCCGAGGGCTGTAGTTTTTCTTCAGCTCTTTGTCAGAGATGCTTTTATGTTCTTCTCTGAGCCATTCGAGCTGCTACTCGACTCCTGACCATTAAGTAAAAGCCTTTTGATGCTGCAGGAAAAAGGAGGCCGTGTCGTGTCAGACGATTAGAAGAAGGCATGATGGGAAAAAAAAAAACACACGGGATAAAGATGCAGGGCAGGATGGAGCATGTATGGGTAAGCAGAAATGGTTCTGAAAGAAGATGATGCTGTGATGGAAATAGGGTGAAAAGTCTGACTTCCAAATCAGCATTCCAGGTCGTTTTTGTAAAACATGGACGCTGAGTGTTCCTGACCATAGATGGTCCAAGACCAAGAGTCAGGGTCCGTCATGTTATGGGGCGTGTCAGTCCCCTTCTGTCATGCAGCATCAATGCAGAGAAGTAAATTGTGATCTTAGAGAAACATATGCTGCCTTCAAGACGCCATCTTTTCCACGGATGTCCATGAATTTTTCAACAAGATGATGCAAATGGTGATTTTAGGAAGAATGAGACAAAATAAAAGCTGAAACAATCAATCACTCGGTGTGTAGAGGAGGAATGGCTACATTACATTGGAAAATGATTTACTGTCCCAACTTTTTTTTGGAGCAGATAAAACATTAAATATTTCAGTTTCATCCTATCTGTGATCAAATAAAACTTTTTCTGATCGCTGGTTGCAATTTCCGTTAGCAATTAAGCCATGAAAAGGCATTTTCACTGTGAATGTGAGGTTAGAAATCGGCTTGATTTTTATTCTCATGTCTATTTTTAGTAATCCTTAATGAAGTGCGTTCAGTAACATGTAGGACCGGTGTTGTTCTGTATCCTGTACACTCTTGCTGATTTGAGAATTGGTGTTCATCTCTTCTTTTGCCTCATCAATAGGGATGTAACGATACACTCTACCCACAATGCAATATGATTCACGATACATTTTTTTCCAGATTTTTTTAAACAGCATGAAGTTGAAAAGAAATTATTTGTTATTACCTTTTTAAAAGTTGTTATAAAATTAGAGATAATAAAGGAGTTGTAATTTTCTTTTATTCATATAAACAGTTAATGTCCTTTTATTTCTGGAGGTAGTTGCAAAACTATAAAAAATAATGGATTTTTGTGAAAAACTAACGTCTGTTATTGTTTTATTTTTTTATAATTGTATGTATTATTATTGTTTTATTATTATTGTAATTATTATTAGTAGTCATATTTATTATTATTATTATTATTATTATTATTATTATTATTAATACTACATTTTCATTATTGTATTTAGATGTTCTGGTAATATGTATTATTGTTTTATTATTAAATAATATTTATTGTAATTATTTTTAGTAGTTGTATTTACTATCATTATATTTTTATTATTGTAATTATGATCAATAGTTAATTGAAACAATCAATGTCCTTTTATTTCAGGAGCTACTTTAAAAGCTATGTAAAAAAAATATAGATTTCTTTTTTGTTTTTAAAAAATTGGCATTGACTCCCCCTGCTGTTTGAAAAAAATCATTGGTGAATAGATTCCCAAAATGAATTGGTTGGTATCGATCCTTTACTGAATCGTTCCATCCCTTCTCATCAATAACTGATTTTTGTGTTTACCTCTAACTTGTTTTTTTTCTTAGTCCGTTTGTCAGTGGTCAATTTTTCTTGATTGTTTTAAACAAATTAAAATTAAATACAACACTCATTTATTTCCCTTTAAAAATAAAATACTACATTCGTGAGTCTTTTTTTCATCTATTTAACGAAAACATTTTGATTTCTTAGAAGCAACTTACAGAAAATAATGCAGCACACTTCCCTGATTGTTATAAACTTAATGGTTTGAAATAAAAAGTACCTTCACACAAACTCACATAAAAACATGTCAACCAGGCGAGATGAACAGTGCCAGCGCCCTCTGCTGTTTAAAGTAATTACCGATTCCTTTTACATCTCCATTGATTTGAATCGTGGCATATTTGCATCGATTATTAACTGGTGCATCATTACATCCCTAGCCTTCAGTCAACAAGCAGTTTGAGGGTCCGGCAGGTTGTATACAAGGGCAGTTCCATAAACCAGTAACCCCCAAACGGTACCGATCTGTGGGTCTTTGATTACCAGGCCACACAGAAAGAATAAATGATTAGAGATCATTACTAGAGCAATTAAAATTTCAATGCTGATCGGGTGTTATTGTCCACAATCACCACTAGGTGGGAGCAGTGTCTCGTTACAAAGAAAGAACCTCAGGATTCACTGCTTTTCCCAAAAAAATTTAGGAATGCTGCTATGAACGACCTTTTTAATTCCATATTTTCCATTCTCATAGAGCACAAAGGTCACTAGAAGCTCCACGTCATCCTTGATTTCATAAACCATTCGCAGCTTGCATTTCATTCGGCCCGAGCTTTCTTCATCCTGGTCTGACAAAAGCAATATTTTCAGACAAAGGTTACCTTGACTTTTGACACAAAGACACAATGCACGTTCGAGTCTGTTGCTTCCTGTCCTCTCTCGGACAAACTAATAGAAAACTGGAACGATGTCAAATGGAAAATCTCAGAAGCTTTCGGCAATGAGATCAAAGGCCACATCAAAGAAGCTGAAGAATAGAAGAAAGAAAGTGCACGACTATAAACCTCGGCACATTTAAGGTTCTTTTAGAGAGGAAACCTACAGCCAACCAAGTGCTATTATCTGATCGAAATGCACCGACTGAACGTATTTATTCATCTTCAGTAAGCACTCCATCCTGATCAGCTTCCTGTAAACCACTCGGCAGGCAGGAACGTTTACTGGAAACGTATCTGGTCCGTCAAAGATCATCACACAGTCACTCATTCATACTCTCACATAAAGTTTCCAGTCCAGCTAGAGGTATGTTTGCAATCTACAGACTCCAGGAGTGCATTCCAAACTCTTCATGGACAGCAATCAGAGATACTGTTCAAACCCTGAACCCTGGAACTGTGCAGCAAATTATGAGGAACTTTCCATTCTTATTAAAAAAAATAATTTGAGGTAGGTACAAACTATGCAAACTAATGCTGCACATTTCCCATATTGTGTATAAAAAAACATGAAAAAATATACAAATTAAAAAGTATCCTCACTAGGGATGTCATGATTCACCAAGAATTCGCCAAGAAACATAAGCGTCTCAGAAATCAAAGGGAATTTATTGTTTAGTTAAATAAAAGATAACCACAAATACTTTATTTTACTTTACTTCTATTTCATGAAAAAATATTTTAGCAATCTGGGTATCATGAACCTACAAATAAATAAACTAAGGCTTTGCCTGTGCTCCTTCCAAGCTTGAGATTTAGATGGAAAACCATGAACCCTGACTCTGGAACTGTGCAGTACTGACACACACATAAAGTAAGTCATTACGCCATAAACCCTGGCATGTGTTGTAATTCCAAAAGCACCTTAAAGTAATCAACACAAACATGACAAAAACACAGGGCAGGATGAAGACTCATAAATCAGCGCTGCTGGGTTGGAAGGGAGATCCTGGGATGGAAATAAATTGGTTGAAAAGTCTGACTTTGCGTTTAGAGACTGCATCACGTTGATAAATAGGTGTGGGCTCGGTTATGAGGTAGGACTGAAGGGCAAGGGTCAGTAGGAGAAATTCTATAGGAGAAGAACATTCATCTACTGGCATCTCCTGGAGATCAGAGTGATCAGTGCATACCTGGAGAGATCATGCTATTGTTCTGGTGCCTACTTCACACTGCAGGATTTTTGCTAGATGTGACAGCTCGAAGACAGATTGTTCGCTCTCGGTTTCTATGTGTGAACTGTTCAACGACTCGCAGACTCAATTAAAATATCTGGTATGCTAAATATTTGAACCTGTAGGAGACCTGCAGGGGCAGATCTGTCAAAACGTCAGGCAGAGGCTTAATATAGTTCCTATCGGAACACATTGATATGCAAAAGCTTTATTGTATTTCTGACCTAATCGCCCATGCCAAACCACAATACCTACACTGCATTGCCAATAATATTTATTAACTTCAAGCTCACTGGACAGCTGATGATCCCAGCTGATCATGTTGCCAAATCCACTCCATTCATCCTCTTTGGTTTTTCTCTGCACATCAGCACATGAGAAACTTTGATCTAGTGGTGTTGATGTGCATTTTTGGAAACTGCATCATTACACCCTCTCGTGTGTGTTGTGTCTTCGTGACCAAATGTAGTTTTGGAGACCAGACAGAATCCTCTGAGATGATTGATCAACTGTATAGTGTGAAACCCACAATGAGTGAAAAGACTCAGGACCTCAAGAAAAAAAATCTAGCATTAAAAATACATGCAGGCAACTCGGGGATTGCAGAATTTCTGACCTAAAAATACTATTATAAAACTTCGACTCATTACAGAACATAACAGAGCACGCTTGTTGCCAAATCCACTCAGATTCATTTATTTTTCCTTTTTGATTCTCCTCTACACATGAGCACACTAACAACATCGATCTCTGGCTAATTGTTGACGTGATTTTTCAGACACTAAATCATTAAATCCCTTGTCAATTTTCACATGTTTTTGTGACAAATTGTAGTTTCGGAGACCGGACAGAAGTGTGGGATGAGGCTTAAACCTTTTGATTAGTATTTCAATACCTCAACCACAAGGCTCCAAAAAAATCCTTCCAGGGAACAATCTTCTACGTTTCACTGCTGGTATGATTGTGCATTAAAAATGAATCTTTGTTCAAATTCAGAATGTAAACAGAAAGTGTGCGCTGTTATTTGGGTGTCTGACCTTTGCATGAACAGCACGAAGATGTGTTAAGCAGTCTCAGAACTGGTATAAACAGCTGGACTGTGAGCACTCTGGTGATGGATGGGTGATGGCACTCGTTCTGGTTGGTTCATAATGAGATCTGTCAGCGCCGTGGCCTCCTGTGACCATCACACTCTCCATCTCTCTCTCTCTCTCTCTCTCTCTCTCTCCGTATCCCCATCTGTGTCTACAGCGCACGTCCTCTTGGATTTTGTCTCATCTCTTTCGCTTCATCACAGCTGGTGACTTTTCTGTGCATATATAAATAAGACTAGTTTGACAGCAGCAGTTACGACTCCGGTGATACGATGGGAAAGTCTAGGCAGCTCTGCAGTGATCTCAGAGAACAGATCAAGGAGCCATTTCACGGCCTTAGGTTCAAGCAAACGTTTGTCCATTAAAGTGCCAGGAACAGTGAATCTTTTTTTAAGGTTAAGATAAAATGCTGACCACCAACTTATAGTTAAAGGAAAATTGACCTGATAAAACAAGAAAGCTGCGGGTACATGGGTGTCACCATGAGCTTAGAGAATGCTTTTCAAAAAAAGTAATCCCTTCTCAAAATCAGCTCCTGGAGTCTCTTTCTGACCACAGATAATGAGAAAATCTAACAGAGTTTGTGGCCAGAAATAATAAATCCATTGGAACCTTCTAACTTGACGCCCCTAAATACCATTTTTTTTTAAAACTGGCCACCCTTAGCTGGAAGACTTGTACACTTAAACTTGACGTTTCCATCAAACCCACCTGAGTCACCTAGACCACTTAGTGGTGAGCAACGTAAACAAAAATAAACATCAGTGTGCATTCACAAGTGTTTTGTGCTTTTGGGTCCCATTACAGGTCTAAAGTTTTCCAAAGCGACTTACAGAGTGTTACAGTATACAAGCTGATCATTAAGGGCCTTGCTCAGGGGCCCAACAGCAGCAACCTGGATGTGGTGGGGCCTGAACCAGCGACCTTCTAATTACTATTCCAGTATTTTAACCAATAAGCAACAACTGGCCTATAATGACGCAGTGTTGAAATAAACTTTTATTAAATAAAATATTTTATCATTATTTCACATCAGCCTAAAATATTTGCAGTTTCACTTGATTGACCGTGAACATTAACAGGTTTCCCATTCATCTGTATGGGACAATGCCTTAAAACCCCACCCAAAGTACCCCTGCATTGTAATGGTCTTTTGGCAACATTGACCAGATGTATGTATGAGGACTCTCATCAAACTGAGACTCCCAAACCCAACAAAACTGTACCTACTACCGATTATGGTACATCACAATACATAATGAAGAAGGGTGTTTATAAAGTTGTAAAACATCTTAAATGCATAAATTACAGCCAAACACTGACCCAACCACACGGTTTATTAAAGAGTACAGGTAGCACATTCAGGGTGTGTCTCTGCATACACAAAGCTGATCCACTTATGAACTCCTGCAGATTAAAAACGGTACTGCACACGTGTCAGAGGAAGATGTGTTAGTCACGACTCTACTCAACCAGGGTAGAAGGCAGCATTAGTAGAGAAAAAATATTTTTTTTATTTGGAAAAGCCTTTTCTGAGTCTTGGTTTAAGTGGGCTGTACTGAAAGGTCAAGACAGTACCATTTAAAACCACACATTTGGTTAAGCCCCAGAGTCAAAGATCAAAGATTTGTTAGGGTTATTTTAACATGATGTAAATGTTTGATTTACCAGATTTTTATCAAGGTGTGAGGATCGTGTCGAATAAGGACGCTTGCGGAGACAAATTCATTAATCAGGTTAATTATTTATAGAAATCGCAATCCAAATCGTCGTCAAGTGAAGGTACGATATCTAACTACACATACGTCAGCAAATAGTCTAAAAACAAACAAAAAAATCCCCCAAAAGCATGATGGTGATCAAACATGGCTCTGTACGTACTGTAATACAGGGACCATACTTTGCACCCGACAGGACAAAAGCACCAGTTTAAGTAGGCCAGTAAACAGGTGTATATTTTACAGTTTGTAAATGGAGTTCCCCAGAGCTAGGCTGACACAGGGCTTCTTGGACAATGATGAATCCATGTCAACCAAAATACAATTCCAAGACTTATTCTCCGAGTAAATAAAGTTTACTTCGACTGTAGACACGATGGAGATGCGGAATAAAGAAATGTGCACAGTAATGATGGTGATCATTCTATATAGGCTGTGATGGTCACATTGCAAAGCAAAAACAGAGGATTTTGTTTTTACTCCATTGGACTGAGTAAATTGATATTAATCATGGAATAGTGAGCTGTCGGGGACTTTGTGATCTCGGTGCCCTTTACGCCAATGGAGGTAATTAAGTGTAAAATGGATGGAAGTGAAATTGGGGTTGTTGCGGGTGGAACTGTATGTGTATGTGTGTGTGTGTGTGTATGTGTGTGTGTGTGTTTGGGGGGGGGACTGGCAAAAATGCCATATTTCAAGCGCCTGGGGGAAAATACAGCAATGCCCTTTCAATCTGAACCAACATTCGATATAATTAATGACATTTAAATCCTCTACTTAGCAATGCTGTGGCCCATTGAACTCATGAGGGTGTTATGAGAAGCTGACAGAGTGCTTAGCTTTAGCCACCATTCGTTCCTGTTTCAGGTGTGTTGGAGCATATAGAATTTAATTCCACACTTATACGGAGCTGTAAAAGAGTGAAGGTGTCTGTCTGCTCGCCTTAATGTTTGCATATTTATCACAGAATATGAATCCAGCTTCACATGAGGCACGATTCAAATCGGTATTCGCGTCTGCTGAATCGATGTTCACATCAAACAGTAGAGGGCACCGCCACTGTTCACCACCGTTTCGCATAATTTGAACCTACCAAAGAAATAAAAATATATATATCATTTTTGTTTTATATTTAACAGAAATAATAAAAGGAAACGTTCAAAATGTTCATTTTGTGATCAAAATCAAACCGTGAACTTACTATTGTGAATCGTATCATATTGTGAATTGATCGTTACATCCCTATTCGACTGAGAAAGAAAGATCACCTTTAACCTTAGTGTTGTTTTGAGAACCATGTTTTACTGTTTTATGTGCCAAGCACGTTTCATCAATGGAGAGCATTGTGTCTGAACATTTCTTATTGCAAGACTGTAAGTAATAAAGGTCAGTAACTTATTTACCTTACATATGTACTGCTTTATGTTCTGTTTATCTTGTATACCACAGTGGGACCAGAGTGAGATGCATTATTAATGTTGTCTAGGTCATGTTAAAAACTAGAGGCCACACCTCTTTCACTTAGACTAACAGATGTAAAAAGTACAGAAGCCAAGCCTACTTCACCTAGTCTAACAGGTATAAAGGGTACAGAGGCCCCGCCTCCTTCACTTAGACTAACAGGTATAAAGGGTAAATAGGCCACACCTACTTCACTTAGACTAACAGATCTAAAAGGTACAGAGGCCACGCCTACTTGGCTTAGACTAATAGGTATAAAGGTACAAAGGCCATGCCTCCTTTATGTAGACTACCAGGTATAAAGGGTACAGAGGCCCCGCCTCCTTTACTGAGACTGACCAGTACTCACAGAAGATACACAAGACCTACTTTTTTTATAAAGAGAGGTACAAGATTCATTTGTGGTTGTGAATTAATTCACTTGATTCCGATTAAATGAATCATCTGGGAATCATTCGTTGCTAAGCCAAATTTAGAAAGGTTTAAATTTCCTGCTGGAGGGCACCATGATGGCAGGTGCCAGGTACCTTCTGTGTGTGTGTGTGTGTGTGTGTGTGTGTTGGATGATTTACTTGTTTACACCTCGTTCACACATGGCTAGTTCCGGCTAGAGCTGTAGGGACCTGAGCTTTCAGAAGGTGATTCTTTAAAGCTGGTAGCCTGGGTGACTTAAACAGCTGTATTTGTCGTTTAGGCTTCGACCTGAAAATGTTTTTACAGCAGAATATGTTTTAGATTTTTATGATACAGTGGTGAAAACGATTGTTGCCTCTGTTGTTGATTTTACTGTAAAGGTTTTCTTTGCAGGGCTGCAATAAATCTGATGCACTGCTTGGTAAATTTGTGAGAAAAAAAATCAAACTGACATGTATGTAAAAATGAACATGTTAATGATTTCCAATTTTTAGGTCCCCAGCAGTTTCCAGTGTAAAGGTTTATTATTATTATTATTATTATTATTATTATTACTTGAATTATACCCCCTAATCAGAAATGAACAATGCAAATAAAATAAAAATGTTGTGTTCCTTATAACATTTAACTTGTACACCGTGCAAAATGAAGCCTTAAATTAACCACATCCAGTAGTGGCGTCGACTTCTCTGGGCTCGGAGGAATCTACGATGGACCATCACGCAAAGCAAACATGTAGTGCTGCCCTCGAGAGACGTCCATGCATTTTTCAACAAGAAGATGCAACGCCACCTGCTGCACACATTACAGGCACGGCTGAGGGAGAGGAGGGTACGGGTTCTGGCCTGCCTGCAGAGAACGTGTGGAGATTTTCGGAATGAAACCTGGGGGAAAGGTGAAACATTTCTCTGGCATAATCCTGCCTGTACAGTTTGCTGCTCTCAGAAAAAGAACCAGCTGTATTAACCTTCGGGACAGTGATTGATGGGTATACCTTACTGTCAACTTCCTGAGCAGTGATGAACTCGCGTCTGCTTGTGCAGTGTGAAGTTCCTTTCGAACAGAACAATTTCACTACCTATGGTTTAAAATCACACTTAAAGTCACAGTTCTCTGTGCAGTACACATCACCGGCAACTACTGGGGTGACTGGAATGCACCTGCACTAAAATGCACTTGGTCCCAGAAAAGTAGGTGTGGCATTTGTGAAGGAGGTGGGGCCTCTGTATCCTCTATACCTGTCAGCCTCAGTAAAAGAGGTCTATGTATCCACAATACCTTTGAGCCCCAATAAAGGGTATGGGGCCACTGTACCTACCATAACTGCCAGTCTCAGGAAAAAAAGGTGTGGCCTCTGTATCCTCTATACTCGTCAACAACCGTACAGGAGGTGTGGCCTCTGTATTCTTTATACCTGTCAAACTCAAGAAAGGAGGTGTGGCCTCTGGATCCTCTATTCCTGTCAAACTCAGGAAAGAAGATGTGGCCTCTGTATGATCTATACCTGTGAGACCCAGTACCGGAGGTGTGGCCTCTGTATTCTCTATACCTGTCGGCGCCAGTACAGGAGGTGTGGCCTCTGTATTCTCGGTACCTGTCAGTCCCTGTACAGGAGGTGTGGCCTCTGTATTCTCTATACCTGTCAGTCCCTGTACAGGAGGTGTGGCCTCTGTATTCTCTATATCTGTCAGTCCCAGTACTGGGGGTGTGGCCTCTGTATTCTCTATACCTGTCAGTCCCAGTACTGGGGGTGTGGCCTCT
>JAYDZG010000012.1:2776098-2802080 GCA_034509265.1 Microcambeva bendego
TAAATCTCTCTTCATCTTTTCTGTGTACAAAGAGGGCTTGACTTTATAACCTACCATACCTCCACACTCTCCTCCACCTCAATTCCTTCATCCTGACCATACCTCCCCACTCTTCTCCCCATCAATCCTTCCATCCTGATCATACCACTCTCCTCCTCCTCAATCCCTCCATCCTGACCATACCTCCCCACTCTTCTCCACCTCAATCCTTCCATCCTGACCATACCTCCACACTCTCCTCCACTTCAATCCCTCCATCCTGCCCATACCTCCACACTCTCCTCCACCTCAATCCCTCCATCCTGATCATCGTCCATCTCTCGGTGAATGTGGCGGAGCGCCTCCAGACTGTAGCGATCGGCCTCGGTCACACATGGAGGACTCACCTGCTGACACACATCTGGAGTCAAAAGTCACACACAAAGATTAATAACTTCGAAATAACACCTGTTTTGAATAATGCAGCCGATAGATGATTGATTTGTTGAGTGAAATTGAAAAAGTAAATAAATAAAATGCACTCACCGGTAATGGATTGATTGTCCTCCCAGTGCGCATGCTCAGCACCGTTGATGTTCAATCTAATGGTCAGTAGTAGTAGCGCAAGTGGGCAGCAGAAAAGCATGTCGATACTGAAGAGAACACAGGGGGCGCTGTTTCTCCACAACACACAGCACAATAACCGCAGCTTTACTGCTGCTGTTATTTTGGGATTTCGGTGTCCTACACCAATCCAAAGAACTCTGGAAAGTCGCGTTTGTATTTAAACCTTTGCTTTAAGTTGTATTAAGCGTTATTTTGATGTTATCAAACAATACACACAGAGCATCCAACTGCCAGTTTGCCACACCGGTTGTTTGAATGAAAGACAAAAACTAACTACATGTTTACCAGCCAAAATAATAAATAGAAATTAAATAATGTCCGGAAGGTCTTTCAACATGCAAAAACGTATATATTAATTAAGTTGCTTCCTTGGTCAACTATTTCCTCCAAACAGTTCGAGTTCTGGTCTGTAGTCCCACAGTTCGGTCCGGTCAGAACTTTATTCAGTGTTGTTTAATGAAGTAAAGTAAATCTCCATTACAGGCGTTAAAATGTTGTAAATACAGGCTGTTTTGTTGTAAATAAACCCAGCTTCTCTTGGTAATAGTTTTTACTGGCTCGGCATTTAGTTTCACGTCTCCGTTCCAAACGCGCTCTGATCCTCGGGGACGCGCAAAGCTGGGACGCGTTTCAATCCGCGACGTGGTGCAGCAGCTGAAGTCCTCACCTCAGAGGGTGTGTTTCAAACTGGTACTGGGAATGCTGCACCATTATTCAACAACGCTCTTTCATAGCAGTAAACTGCTTTTAATATTCTGCAAAAATCTTCTGCCACAGCTTTTTTCTAGCACGGACATGACTACAAGATATAAACCATTACACTTTCCTTCAGAAAGCTTTTACAATGTGTTTATTTCTTTGTAGTCGTAGCCAACTTCTCAGACATGAATTATAATGGATGTGTTCGCACCCATGTTCCAACTGTTTTTTGGTGTGATTTCCTGTTATTCACATCTTGGATTTAAACTAAGTTAACTTAGACGGGCCCCTGGTTCCTCTCTTTGTATTTTTAGGGAGTTTTTCTTTGCCACAGTCACCCTCGGCTTGCTCAACAAGAGGCTTTTGGTCTGGTGGTCCTAAACTTTGTAAAGCTGCTTTGTGACCATGTCTATTGTAAAAAGCCCTATACAAATAGACAACTGATCTTAGTAAAGGAACCAAAAGAAATCAATCAACTGATGAAGAATATTCCAGAAAAGCCTAAATCTAATACTTTGTTCAGTTAGTGTAGGGCTGCTTTGCTGCATCGTGGCCTGTAGGACTTTCTGTTATTAAAGGAACCATTTCACAATTCTTTTTTGTTTTCAATGATATTTGTGCAATCTCTCCTAATTTAACATTGCCAATTTGTCTTCCACTGTTTGGAGATCCTTGATTGAAGTCGATTTATATATTGATGTTCACACCTCCTCCAACCTGTGCTCAGCCCTTTACAGAACCCTTTTCACCAAAGCAATCGGCACAGACACTTCTCTACCTGCACAGTCGGGGTCGTTACACAGCATTCGAAGATGGTCACTCACATAGTCCTGCCCTCTCGCCATAGCAGAACCGTGTCTGCTGCCAATTATGCCTGCTAGATGGTGCATAGCCGACCAATGGCAACGGCGAATTTCGAACACAGGAGGTCAGAATCTCTGTGCTGGTGTGCTAGCAGAATATCCCACTGCTCCACACTGGAACGTTCTTACAGTATTGCAATTTATATTTAAATAAATGTAATTCTACACAAATTCTGTATGTGTAGCATCAGAGTTTGTACCCGAGTACATTACGTGCATGTGTTCAGTCCATCCTGCACACATCTGCTGTGTATAAAACTTACACTCTCTCTCTCAAGTGCAGTTTTTCCTTGAGCAGGGTTAAATTTAGAACCCTATCAGTTTAGCAAAGCATGTTCTTGAGGAGCAGCAACAACGCTTCAAGTTACACCTCAACAACTTCGTCTGGCCTCAAAACACAACAGGTGTACGCGTGTGTGTGCGCGTGTAGGGGGTATAGCTAACCTTTGACCCTCTGAACATGAGTAACTGACAGGTCATGATGACTGGCAGTGCTTTTGAAGTGCGTCCCTTTAAGGTCAGAGTCAGCTGTGTGAAGCACACTACAGACCAGACAGCAGTAGGACTCTTGGTACGAGATCGGCTGACCTGAGCAGCATATACATACAATTAAATATCCTGTTAAGTATGTAAACATGAATAAAAGATGTCTGCCAAACATCTCATGCATTGAATGATTATCATAATATTCTACAAACCTAAAAAACAACGATAAAAATAATAGGCATTTATTTGTGCAGAGATCTTAGTTGTTACACATGGCTTTGTTTCAGGTCGTTTTTTTAGGAAATACTTGCAAGAAAGGATCTACAGAGGGGCAAAAAGTATTTAGTCAGCCGCTGATTGTGCAAGTTCTCCTTCTTAGAAAGATGAGAGAGGTCTGTCATTTTATTCATAGGTTCACATCAACTATGAGAGACAAAATGAGAGGAAAAAAAATCCAGGAAATAACAAATAATTTATTTGTGAATTATGGTGGAAAATAAGTATTTGGTCATTAATAAAGTTCAACTCAATACTTTAGAAGAAATTCATAAAAACCAAGTTACAGGTCTGTGAGAGCCAGAAATCTTTCTTGTTTGTGGGTGACCAAATACTTATTTTCCACCACAATTTACAAATAAATTCTTTAAATGTGACAATGTGATTTCCATGATTTTGTTCCTCATTTTGAAGTGTACCTATTATGGAAATTACAGACCTCTCTCATAATTCTAAGTAGGAGAACTTGCATAATCAGTGGTTGACTAAATACTTTTTTGGCCAACTGAATTTAAATAATATTTAGAGTCAAGCATAATGAATGATTAAAGTCAATCATTATTAAAAAAAACAGGGGATCTGGATGATTTGATTAATGTATAATACATTTAAACATAGATCTTTACTCGAGCTGTCTTAAACTAAATGGAAAACAACCGCATGAAAGAAATGTGCAAATCAGATATACTTTTCACACATTTTTTTTAATTGACCGGCATTTTTTAGAATGTGAACACATTTAATGTTGACAAATGACATACAAACTACACCACAGAGCCAAACGTATGTGGACAGAAAACTATTCAAAGATCAGGCACTGATATTGGGATGTGAACATTTCAATTAAAATGTTTAAGGATTCATGATTTTGTGCTGACCACTGGAGTTCCAAAACCCAAACTCATCAAACCATGTCCTTATCCAGTTACTTTATGCAGAGGCAGTCATGCTGGGTGAGGTGTAGACAGTGTAGCCAAAACACCTGATGGGTGCTCACATACCTTTGACCATACAGTGAAGGTTGTTTTAAAGAAACACAATCAGCGTCCACTTCAGAATTTAGTGAAAGCAGCAGATACACTGGCCCGATACTGACATGATTTCAAATAAAGCACAAATACATTAAGCAGCTTGTTTCCCTTTGCTTAGAAGTTCTCTGCTTCTATAGACAAGGCTCTGACAAAGACTTCTGAGCAATTCAAGACTTGGAAGTGGTTCTACCTTAACTATTCCTTTCTTAAGATGAAAGACAGTAAAGTGTCACTTCCTAAAGCAAGTACAGTGACATAGTTAAAACACTTGAAACTCAATAAACAAAAAAAGAAGAAATCACCATGGATCATCACTCACAGACATTGATGGTGTGCCAATGAAGACCTGCGTTCCAGTAATGTTTTTAACATAATCTTGTTAGCTTTTCCTCCTAAGTTGTTAATTATTCAGGACTCAATGAAACCACAATTCTGTTTAATGTAAATTGGCAGTTACAGAATAAAGCAAGGTTCAACCAGACCGGTACAGTACTGAACTTTACCAGAAGCATTCACTGCATGCTGAAAAACATTATTTACCAATTTGAAGAAACATGCATAATACTGAAGCCTTCCGTTAATTTATGGGTACGGAAGACTAGCCAATTATTAGTCCCACTGAGTTATCTTAAGTTGTAGTCACATTATACCACAGGTACTGAGACAGTGTAGCCTAGTGGGTAAAGCTTTGGGCTATCGACCGAAAGATTGGTGGTTCAAATACAGGCGCTGTTGGGTCCTTCAACAAGACCCTTAAACCAGTCTGCTCCAAATAACTATTATTTAAAACAAAGTCGGATTGTTTTAAATACACTTTCCAAGCAAAACTTACTCTAAAAAAAGTTTTGCACCCTCAACCAGCATTATAACTGCTTTCACTTGAGAAGACGAAGCCTCGTTTCAAATAGGAGTGAGCAAGAAATTGAGTACCAAGCACCAGATTTACGATTTCTTCCACTCTGATACTCTCTTAACTGCTTATCCAATCAGGCTCACAGGGCGTGTGCTGGAGCCAATCCCAGCTTTTCAATGGGTGCAAGGCACATGGTAACATACTGGACAGAGTGCCAATCAATCGCAGGGCGCGCAGACACACACGTATTTCACACAAGTTCACATATAAGACAGTTCAGTGTCTCCAATTAACCTAAGTAAATGTTTTTGGACTGTGAGGAAACCGTAGCTCTCTGAAGAAAACCCACACAGACATGGGGAGAGACCTCCCTAGCTGGGGATCGAACACAGGACCTTCTTAGTTCGAGGCGACAGTGCTACCCACCAAGCCAGCTTTAATCGTGAACTCTAAATGAATATCAAACAGGCACCTTCAAGCAACCATTCCAAGTCTCAAAATCTATGGCTAGACGACACAGTGCAAATCAAATGTTGTTTTTATTTCTACAAACTTTGATAATAAAGCATTTCACTACAGCAATCCATCAGTCAAATTAATTAGGCACCATGTTTGCTCATGACAAGAAATCTGTTAATCATCTGCTGGTTTTTATTCTAATTAGTTTTACCCTCCGAATCGTAAATCAGCGATTAATCACCTTCATGATCAGAATCGACTAAAAACAGAGTAGTTTTGTCTCAGAGTGTGTGCCATGTTAAGCTTAGCGAAAAAACATACATGCCACACAAGTATGTGCTTTAAATAAAGTGCTATAATAGTTTCTAGTCAGTTCAAGTATTCAAACACCACATGGCCAAAGCTTTCAGATGGAATTACATTTGCCGAATGTACTGGAGTGTTTACAGTCTGAAACTGTTCCTACTGAGTAGGATTACCATTATTCATTCCCATTTTGTTATCACTGGTCTTAATTTGAGTTGCCTGTATAGTCTGGGCTGAAGAAGTTCTCTGATAAAGCAAACCTAGTTATATGTAAAACTTGCAATTTACCATAATGTAGACAAAATACGTCTGATTTACTAATTCTACAGTCCTAAAACACTTTTATGTACTGTTTACCACTCTAAATGGACTATCCTCGAGTCTACTGGGACATCTAGGACATCTACTTTTAGATGGTATAAACAACTATAAACTATGATTTCATACTGTTTCTAGATGGAACTTTCTCCATTACCAGTCTGAAGAAAGAGAATTTCAAACAAGAGAAGACGGTGAGTAGACAAGGTCAAGATATGAACACTATTGGAACGCAGAATATTAAAGAAATAACACTGAAAAGTCCTGACCTTCAAATTCTGACCTCTACGGTTGCCAAATTTCAGCTGCTGCTGAGAAACATTTGAAAATCATTTTCTTGTAGGCCCAGGGGTTTATTTTAGCCGACACTTAACTACCTTCCACGACTGAAACTGCATCTGAATCTACTGCTTCTCAAGTCATCCAAGCAAGAATTCCTCCCAGTTCCAAGTACCAAAGATTTTTGACTTGTTATGAAGTTGCATGTCAAGAATATAAACCAATAAACTGCACTGCACTACAATGAACATGTTTTGGCATGTAAGCCATGAAGATCTCAATCATGGAAGAGCACTTTGTAGCCAGCAAAGATAGTGGAAGCACTACCAAACTAGGTATCTCCTGGATCCGATATTTCATAAACATACTGGTTAATTATACCTAATGTATAACCGAACAGGACCAGAAAAAGTTACGAGCACAATACTTCATGAGAAAAAATGTCCTTTCTTACTGAACAGCTCAATGCATAAAGTGGGGTTTGCAAACAGACCAAATACAATGAAAGTGAAGGGGAAGATACACATAGTACAAGTAGTAGGCACACAAACACTTGATTTTGATGAGTCCAGTAACGTTCATGATTTTTTTCGGTGTGTAAATACTAAACTATGTGTGGACAAATTAAATATTAGTCAACTGATACAAAAATACGCCATATCATTAAAGTTCTCGACTTGCAGAGTGCGATGCCCATCATAATTCTAAACTAACCAGATTCTATACTAGACAGAAAGACTCATATTCTAGACTTGATTTGAATTGTGAGTTTTCCTGAACTAAACTAATTTGGGGTAAAGCTTGTTTAATGAAATTTAAGGACTTTTGGGTTTATATTAGACTTTTGTCTACTAATAGCTTAGTTCTGATTTTGGACCGGTTTAAATGTTTTCCATTCCAGACACAAACCGCTTTAGTTTCAGTTTCAGACCCCAAGATATTAAACAGTCAAGTTCTGCCCTCATCAAGGTCTGCCGACCACCTTGCATGACCACATTCTGTTACTGTACTGAGCACTGTAATAACTTCTTAGTGCATTTAACTCACTAAACAGTCCATAGGCAGCTGTAATGTCTTATCTGGACATCAGATGAGGACACTGTCCTATCGCAATGTTTTAACCGAGTCACATTTTCTGGAAACAAATTGCTCGATGGGAAGGGAGGATGCAGTGGTTAATCTTATCTAGAGAACGATTTGCTCACAGAGATCCAGGTTGAAGAGGTTTTAGGCCACCTTAGCTTAAAGGTGCAATAGTCGGTCTGCCCAACAGGCAAAGAAATTGCATTTCGGCAGCTTTCATTTTGAAACCTCAGAGCCTGGTTTGGTAAAAGCATCACGGTGATTATTGCGACTGTTAGCAAAAGCCTCCTTCAAAATTTTGGAGGTCTAAGTGCTCTATTGCAAATGTAGTTCACGAGAAGGTGATACTTTGTATCCGAAGGAAAGTGGTAAAAAAAAAAAAAATAGGAATAGCTGTTTGTGATTGGTCAGAGTCAAGTCATTAGGCAAATCAGTTAAAGCTTTTGTGTTAACGATGTCAAAACTAGTAAAGTCACCTTCTCCCAAAGACACTCAATATTATAGTTCGGTTTAGAAAAAACGCAAATATACATGACGTAAAAACAGGAATACAAAAAAAAAAAGAAAATAAAAAAGGCTGGTACAAGTCCAGATTAAGGCAGTCACTGAGAGGATTAAAAGGCAGCTATGATGAAGAGCTCAGGCATTTAAAATTGCGTGAACCTTTTTTCCTTTACGTCCAGGCAAACGCTCACGCGCAATATACAAAACTATTTGGTAACAAAAGTTTACTATATGTTATAAAACCGAGAGGAAAAAAATGTGAAAATGTACCTTAGCTAAAGCTTATAAAATTATACATCAATAAAAAATAATAATAATATTCCTTGGTCCTTGAAAACTATATTACTATAATCTTTCTATCCACACCAGCACGTCAAAGCCCTTTCAGGGGGAAATGCTGAGAAAAGTCGCTCCCCCGCCGCAGTCACTTCACCGTGGTGTGGACAGAGTGAAATAAAAGAGCTGGTCGAGCTTTACAACCCGAGCCTCTTTCCAAAATGTTTCGTCCTTTTGGAAGATCCGAGAGGCGGAGCATCAAAGCTGCACCGACGCAGGTTAGGACACGGACATGGCCGAGGACGACGAGGAGACGCCGGCGGCCGTGGGGTATCCGGGCTGCCCGTCGAGCCTCGACTGCAGAAGCATGCTCGATGACGAAGACGAGGACGACAACAGAGATGGCGAGGGCGCCGGGCCCGAGCGCAGGATGGCGCCCGCCGCGCTGCAGTGTGGTCGTGGCCCCGGCTCAGGTGTGTAAGTGAAGGTGAGTGCCGTGGAGTAAATGATGCCGTCGTTACGCACCAGAGTGACGGGAACCTGGACGGGCTGCCGGACCCAGCGCCAGCCCTCGCGAAACGCCGAAATATCGGGAACCACACAGAGCACGCTCTCTCCACACCTACACACACATGACACAAGGATTTATTTATTTATTTATTTCATCTTATTTAGAATATTCTTTTAATCACTGAGCAGTAAAATTTGTCCTCCACATTTGAACCTGGTCCGTGTAGTGAGACACACACATACACACTAGTGAACACTAGGGGGCGTTGAGGACATGTCCCTGGAGCCACGGCGCTCGGGGAGCAGTTAGAGGTTAGGTGCCTCGCTCAAGGGCGCTTCGGTCGTTATCTGTCGGCTCTGGGAAGCAGCCCTTTTGTTTATTTATTAGGACTTTGACAAGGTGGTTTACACTTTTGGTTACATTCATATTAAACACAGTCGTGGACAATTTCGTCCCTCTGATTAACCTGCTGCATGTTTTTGGACTGTGGGAGGAAGCCGGAGCACCCAGAGTAAACACACACAGAAACTAGGAGAACATGCTAAACTCCACACGGACCCGGACCATACCACCTGGGGATCGAACCCAGGACCTTCTTGCTGTGAGGCGACAGAGCTACAGGTTTTATTTCGATCAGATTGACTCACCTGTACATGGTATCCGCCTCCACGTCGCCGAACCAGACTCGGAGGTCCGGAGCAAAATTCTGTCCAGTCAGCTCCAGCATTGCCACGTCACCCCCGCCGTTCAGCTTCGAAACAAACGAAATTTAATGCTTTATGGCCAAACGCATAGTGTTAACTGTGTTCATTTACATTTTCAGCATGTAGCAGACGCCTTTATCCAAAGCGACTTATGGTACAGTTACAGTCTGAGCAATTAGGATAAAGGGCCTTGCTCAAGGGCTCAACAGCAGCAACCTGGCAGTGGTGAAGTTTGAACTGCTGGATTACTAGTCCTGTACCCTAAACACTAGGCTATGACTGGCCCTCCATTTACTTATCGTTTGTCATAGCTTCATAGTGTTTGGTTTCCACAAGAATGCACCCCATGCAGAGCAGGAATATACAGCGTGTCAATTTGAAAACATCCCACCCTTAAGATCTCCCTTACAGTAAATAATATTAAAAATCAGACACGTCAATTTTATTTTCACAAGCGACAATTTTAAAGAATATTTACAGCCTTTGTGGTTCAACCTCCTGGGAGAGGTTGGGGTTACCCTTTAAATGGGAAGAGGGGTCAAGTAGCACATCATTTTCTTAGCTTGTTGAATTTCCTTTTTTTTAAAAAAATTCATTATTTTCTGACCAGAAATTTCCGAAAAACTGCTTTACAAAGTTACGGAAGTGATTAGAACTGACCTGCAACTTTTTAGTATCTTAAAAATTATTTAAAAGTGTCACCCTTGAAAATAAAATGTAATTAAAATAAAATTGTGTGTGTGTGCGTGTTACCTGTAAACTCTCCACCACTGGCACGGGTGTGACGGGGTGTGTGACAGGGCCCATGCCCTCGTAGAAAGTGTACTCTGCTTTATCTGTGCTGATGATGGTCCACGACGCGCCATCATTGATCATCTCTTTGTTCGTTTCTTTGGGGCAGGGCGTCGCCTGAGCACATTCAAACTGACGCTTAGAAATCACATCCCGCATGGGAGACATCATCTAGATCCTGACAGTGATACCAGTGAATTCTGAAGCACTTCGTTCTGTCTGATAGAACTATTTAAAAACACTCCCGTTATTCTGTCTGCAGCCGGGCCTCGATATGACGATACCGGGACCACAGCTGGACAATTGGCTGTGGAACTTCTCACCACTTGCTTTTCAAATGTCGATTCTTAGGGGCTCACGTTTGCCGTGCTGGAAGATTTAACGATCATAACCGGGGCTGAAACGATTCCTCGAGTAACTCTATTAAAGAAAAGCTTCAAGGCAAGTTTTTCACCCCGAGGAATCGTTTCATCCATGCGTCTCTATAAAGCTCGGGTCATTCTGGATCAGTTATACTTTTGCGCTACGTGTTCGTGCTGTCGTCAGGAGTCGCAGGAAAAGCCTCCTACTGTTGAGTAAGAAAGTGTGATTTGGGACGTAACCGAGATCTAAGAGCGCAGAATGAGAACAGAGCGAAAATAACACAGGAGATCAGAGAGAACCAACTAAAGCAGAAGATTTTAATCTGGAAACAAAGAACAAACATATCATGTGGTGTTGACACACGGACCTTTTTCTTCATTGCAACCAGCGCACACACACACACCACCTCATCTAACAGAAACAATCCTGACTTGTATTGGCCATTTAAAAATATTCTCTTTAAACCGTGTTATACATAGTGTTTGCACATCGTTTTAAGAGACGCCTTTTTTGATCTCGAATGATTTCTTTATATAAAGCAAAAGAACTTCTTATCCGATCACTCGATTAATCGCTGAAATTATCTATAGGATACTCGATATACAAAATAATCGATAGCTGCAGCCCATAATCATAACCTAAATAAACATAAATAAATTAACTTTGGAACGCCTGATTCTGAGTCTATTTAGAACTCAAGTAAAGCAATTGTAGATGTAATAATTTATTAATACCGCTTTGCAGTAACGATAACAGAACGGAAGAACTGCTCACTCACCTGAAACTGGATGATGCGCTCCTGAGACAAGCACAGGTACATGCGTTCGGTGTCCTTCAGGTAAAACGCGCACTTGTGCAGTTGGGATACTGGATCGTCTGCGTCCATTAGTGCAGTCTGCTTGTCCACCTTACGGATGATCTGAACACATAAACCGCAATTTTATAGACACGACTGGTTATTGTGGGGGGGAAATGTTTATTTTATTATTATTTGAATTAAATGTGTGCACTTACCAGGCGTGGAAGAGCCATGCCGGTGACTGAACACACCAGTTTAACGGTCTGACCGTAATGGATGTATCCGTCTCTCACCGTGAACTCTTCTCCCTCTGATTCTTCATCATCCACTACGGAAAAAGAGCAAAACGACATGTTAACTCAACCAACAAGCGTGACTAAGAGTCTAAGTGTACTGGTGTGTGTGCAGACTTACAAAGGTGGATGAAGAACGCCCCCCACTGCTGGGAGCTGGCATGGAAGTTTCCTCCCTCTACATGGAGGTAACGAGTGCTGACTGTCTGAGAGCGTAACCGATTAAACAAAGCCACTTTAGTGCCCGAAGCTATACATACTGCCAAAGAGAGAAAAAAGAAAGTTGTAGTTTAGGTCATACATGATATAGCTATATATCTAAAAACAGGTGCACACCCGACCATAAGCCTGTTGGATGGCACATTTTAAAATCACAGACACTTAGTAGCTCTACACTTGGAGGAAGACCGGATTTGAGAGAGTCTCTGGGAATCAAAATGTTTAAAGAGCATATTTATGAACGGCAAAGACAAATAAATGTTTTCTTTATAACCTTTTATGTTTTGAAAGAGGCAAAAACGAATTGTGTCAGGATTGTTTCAGATGAGGTGAACTTAGTGTGTATTGGCTGTGTTGAAGAAAAAAGTCCACGTATCAACAACACACAATGTGCACAAAGTTTAAAATCTTCTGCTTTAGTTTGTTCTGTCGGATCTCCTCTGTTATTTACTGAATTGTGCGTGCAAGTCTCCGGTGAGGCGAAGATTTGCCTTGATGCTTTTTTGTATTCGAATTACTATAGGAAATGTTGGAATTGTTTTAGCCCTAGATCAATTAGTGTCAAATATCTTCATCAAACAATACTGAAGGTAAAGTCAATTAAGGAGTCATTTGAAGCTAACAAAGTTAAATCCTGTTAAAGTGGATTGAAACCTAAGAATAAGGCTTCTAGTTATACACAAACCCTGGTCTCTACTAGCCACACTACCCTGATCTCCAAGTATGCAAAATGATTCTAAACTTTAAACAAAATCAAGAGGTTAAACAAGAACCGACACTTACAGTCTGCGTTCTTCAGCGACTGCTTCTTTTTGGAAGGCTTGGAGATGACCTTAATGCGCTTGCTGAGGAAGACTCCGATGTCTGCGCTGTTTCCGTAGAACATCTTGACTGACAGCATGAAGTGCTTTCTCTTATCCGAATCTGATATGTACAACGTTTTGGCTGTGCAGAAGTTCTATAAAAAGAGAAGCCAGAACATCTGAAATCACATGCTATGAGTCCAAGTTATGATTTGAATCAGGAGATACGGTACTCTGGCAGTAGGGATGTCGCAATACCAGAAATGTATAAGTCAGAACCAATATAACTAAAACTAATGACATTAGTGTTAGGTCTGGGAGATCTGTGAAAGCTTCGATACATCAAGTACCACTGGAAACAAGACCTTAATCTGTTTATATATCTGCTTCTAACAAAAAACCTCTCTGCTGCTAACTGTGTATCAGAACATATTTCTACCTCATGTACCATTTACTCGGTACCATGTACTGACCAACACTCGTCTCTTAATTACGTGTTTAGAAATAGTTAGATTACAAATGTGTCTTTTGTATTTATTATTGTATTTATTGTACTGTTGTGTATCTGCACTGTGTAACTGAAATGATTATAAAGACTCTCTGACTCTGAGAACTGTATCGTTTTCAGAACTTGGGTATCGACTTGGTACCAAAGTATCGGTTCTTGTGACATTTCTATCCGCCAGTACATGTCTATCCGACTTTCTAATTTATGCAAACAATTTGTTATGCTTTCCTATTCGAACCCCTAAGTACAAATGAATGTGCTGCACTACCTTGCCCTCCAGGTTCAGCTGCTGCATTTCTTGGTCACTGTTCCCGATGCCTATGAAGGCACAAGTTTGCGCCTCCTGTTCCGAGTTGCCCTCTTTCTCCATCTGCTCCTTCTTCTTCTTCCAGCCACAGCCCATCAGATACACGCATGGTGGTGGACAAAAGAACCTGAACACACATTACATAGTGTTTAATAGAACCAAATTGATCAAAGTTAAAAAAAAACCCAACTCTATCCATTCCTACCTCTTTTCATTGCCATATGATTTCTGAGCGACTTTTGCATGTAGTATTAGAACAGTCTGGTCTCCTCGCTCTTTCAAGTAATTCCGCATCGCCTCTCTATGTAAAAAAGCACAACATACAATTATATACATAAAACTCAAGCGCAACAGTCAAAAAAATGTCTAAAAATTTAATTACCTGGTGAGGCGCTTTGGCTGAGGAAGCTCCCCTAATTTCCTACACAAACAAAGCAAAATATTTTGATTGAATATTTAAACAATATACAAGAGTTTTGATTCAACACAAAATTTTAAATGTACTCAAAAAGTAGAATCTGTAAGGTTTGTACTGCAGTAGTTAAGCAAGAATGACCTGTGCCTTCTTTACACAATAAGGAGGCATTTTTTGTCGAATGCTTTTTCAACCGGTAACTGTAGTCAATGGTTAGCCAATAATAGACAACAGCACCCAAACAAAACACAAAACATACCAAGTTTCAATTCAACAAGTGATTATGCAACATTGATTGAAAGCGTTATGGAGTAAAGCAAAATAACCGGGTAGGTCTAGGTCATACAAGGCATTAACTATACATGCAAACAAAAACAGAAACATACTTGTCATGTTAAAGCTAATCCTGACAACTTTTGTCTAGTTATTATAACATGTTCAGCATAACCTACTTCACACTGTAATTTAAGATTAATTAAAAAAAATTGTTTTTAATCTGATACAGACAGTTGCACTAGCTTTAGCAAGCAGTCAGAGCTTGAAGGTTTTTGGAGTGAAAGTTGTTGTTTAGTTTTTCAGTACTTGATCTGTTGATTCATGCTTACATTTTATAATGATTAAAACAGTTCTAACCAGTGAAAGTAATCAATGAAAATGGGGAAACAATCTGACACACACAAAACAGGGCTGGTGTCTTCTCATTTTGTCTTCCAGTATGTAGCCGTCAAACTAAAAACCCTTCATACGAAGTGTTAGACTACTCTCAACAACATTGGTCTCAACTTGTGGAATCGAGTGGCTCGATGTTGGGTGTAAACAAACTAGGTCTACATTTTATAAACCAGATTCTGCCTGCTAAACATTGCGGGCACTAAATCCATATAACTCTGTAGTAAACATGACCTCACTGCTGAAAATGACCAGACAACATAAAAAGACTTATAAGGCTTTGTAAACAGCCATTTGTATTGCAGCTCAGACGTACATTATTAACTGAAAATTTAATCTATTCCAATTTCAACCATATATGAGACAGAAGAAGGTAATTGGTAAAAGTATAGTACTTTTCGGGGTTATGAATTATTATTTTTGTATCTATGTGAAGTTTAATCTCTTTAAATAATAATATATATTTTTAAAAAAAAGCAGAGCAACGTTAATGACTGTGACATTAAGCGTTGCATTATCTTAACTACTTATAAATAAAAAAATAAGAATTAAATCCGAAAATGGCTTGCACTGTATGACAGCATGATAACGGAGAAAATACGATTGTCTGTTTTTCAAAACTTGATGATTGGGCTCTAATATTGTAATTAAATCAGACAATTTTGCTCTTCACGACTATAACCTTTATAATAAACACCAAAAATTCAATAAAACAATTGAAGCAGTTAGGACATGTGTGCGAAGCCATTAGAACTGTCTTTTATTACGGGTATTTATGCAGCATTTCAGGCCAGGTGGTATGTGTTTGTCCAGAATGTCTGTAAAAGAATGTTTACGTTTGATAATAATAAGCGAAAACCGTTTTGAAAGCAGTGCTGCTGTGCTAAGCTAACTGGCAGAACTATTTGTTTTTATTAACACGCGCTTAAAGAAAATGAATGTAGGCAAAGTAAAAATTATCATATCCCTAACGATAATTAGTTACACGTCAAAGTAAACCAAACATTCAAACAAAACAAATAATTTTGAGGAAAAGAAATTGTAAGGGGGGCTTAATGTGGCTGAAACTGGTTAGCAGGATGGCTAAATGCTATCTGCATAAAAGACCCGAGCTCAAACAGGGCACGAGACACCACAAGTACGCAAATAACGACCAACACGACGGCTTCAAACGAAATTCGAACAAGTAAAATCATAACTTGGTATAAACTCAATGTTTAATGTTAATTACAACGTATTCATGCCGTGCTGTTGTTATTTATCCAGCGCTTACCCCGTCACTACAGGCGCCATCTTCCATCCACTCGCCTAATACATCCAACTATCGCGAGACTTTACTCCACCTCTACCGTGATACTTCACCCGCTTCTACACAACAACGCCGTGGGAAAGTTTCTTAACTCTCGCGATATTTTAAACTCGGGCTTTACAAACAAGTCAACGTATCGCGAGAGTTCTTTGTCTACACAGACCACAGGGCGACTAGGTGGAGGAGGGGTGAAGAATGCAACACAGGCGTGGGAAAGTTTCCCAACTCTCGCGATAACACGTGTCCCTCTGGGTATATATTTTGTTATCGCGAGATTCCTATGCGGAAACACACCGTACCGTGTGAAAATTCTCACGACTTCATACATCATTTGGCCAAAAGTGCGTGGAGACCAAAGACCAAAAGAATAAAACATGTGCATCACGTCTGGAACTTCACCATCATCTTTTACACTTTGGTTACATTATAATATTGAAAACAGTCATGGACAATTTTGTGTCTCCAATTCACCTCACTTGTTTTTGGACAAGTGGAAGGAAGGGGAATGTTAGTATGGCGGGAGTAAACCGGAGCTCCCGGAGTAAACCGAGCCATACACGGGGAGAACATGCAAACGCCATACAGAAAAAGCCTACGCCACCCGAGTCTTTCTGTAAAGTTAATTCTGCTTTAGGATGAGTCTGCATTGTGAGTTCTGATTCAAAACTCCAAGTCTAATTCATCCCAAACCTTTCCTTTAATAATAATAATTCATCTTAGTCAGTTAATGTTTTGTTGTTGTTGTTGTTGCAGCAATCTTATACGTTTTCATTTAAATTTAAATTAAAACTGACCTGTTCCAGGCATATTTTTTTAATTTGAAATAAAAATAATAAAATGACCATTTTCACTGAACATCATTAGGTGAAATACGAAAATTATCATTGTAATCTTTGTCAAAAACACCAGGTGGCGGTATAGATTAATAAACAAGGAGAACACCAAAGTCACCTTCTGTAGTTTGTTTTTCACATAAATCTGAATTTAAAACTACACATTTATTTTAGATTTTAGTTTTGTAATGTAAGTTTAACAATGGATAAACTTTAGCATAAACTAAAAACTACCTGGATATTTTTTTTGTTTCTACACCCATGCATACCTTCAAAGAAGGTGATTTATTCAGTGATTTATTTAGTTACTGGCTGGATATTGTAATATAATCTTTGTCAGAGGCTTTTCGTCCAAGGTGACTTTCATTTAATGCTTAAGGGCCTTGCTTAGTGGAAACTTCGAAATGATGAGGCTTGAACTAGCGACCTTCGGGTTTTCAGCCCTGTACCTTCACCACTAAGCCATCACTGCCCAAATAGGGACTGAAGTATCACTAAAGTCACTAAATTATCACTAAATTATATTTTTAAATAACTCATTGTGAGTTTAATCTCCTAAAATATTCATACAGCAACTACAGTAATTTTGGTAAATATAAAAAATGCAAAAGATGTCATAAAGCACGTCTTGGATCTTAAAGCACATCCTATTAAGATGCCATAAAACGCAATCTTAGTCAGGGATTGCACTTGGCTTCTTTTCAGTTTCAGGTCTCAAGATCTTTTGTACAAACAATTATCTTTAAAGTACAAAATGTGATCATATTTGCGCTATATAATTAAGCTGCTTAGCCAATCAATTTAAAGTAATTGTTTAGTAATTCATTTAAATAAAGTGTTAAGGGAATAAAGTTTTCGGGTTTTTATGATGTTTGCACTTATACTTTAATGTGTTTAAATAGAAAAAATATCTGATGGACAGGATATGAAACACTTAACCTACAGTTATACAACACCACAACGTTAATAATTCTGAGATAAACCCACCCTATCTCCATTCATATCACACATTAATTATCCCACATCACTCTCTGCCCTTGTGTTTCTTACCATCCGCCTGAGGAACAGCAGTGCCCACGGATAAACATCAAACGTGTGTGTTAATGAGACACTGTACTAGAACAAAGATGAAAGTGGCATAATAACAACTGATAAGGAATTATTAACAGCATTTATTATTCTAGCTCATTAAGCACAAATGGGTGCAGGGGTACAAATGATAAGAAACTCCAGTCGAAGGCCCAAATGGCTCAAGAATTTACAAGATACATTAGGATCCAGAATGAGCATTTTTACTGACCCCAACCTGTTCATGAACACATTGCCTTGTTTATTATGATACTACAGAACAAGTATCATTAAATAGTGGACGAGAAGTATTTAAAACAACTTATTAATTGATCTAATCATAAATATATGATTTTACTCTTTTATCCTGTAAATACATTCCTTAATAATTTACATTTAACACATTTAACAGTAATTATATCCATTATAATTATCCATACTGAAAGAAATGTGTGAACTATCTTGAAAGTTATGTTCAAATTAGTGCTTTGAGGTATGAATAGGCCAGCCTATTTTTAACTTTATTTTTAATTATTAAATCTAATGCAGGCATCTCTTTTCATCCTTGAATGTATGATCGAAAAATAAATTATTTATTAAAATCTATTGCTCATGGACTGATGTACTTAGGGTGTCCATGTGTCCGCATCGTTTTTTCATCTGCCTACCTGCAGTCTATGAATTTGTCTTCCTTTGGAAGCAAACCAAACTCTTGTAACAATTATAATTAATTTGCCTGACACTGATTTTCGGAACTTATATATCATTGGTTTAAAGCCATCAATTTCTTTCAGAACTTCCAAAACGTTATCGCCCTGAATTATTACCAAAGGTTTCATTCAAATGTTACTTTTAAAGTTCACCTATTAGTCTGTTGTAAACCCTGATAAGCCACAGTCCTGTCCGGGGTTTTGGAAGTGACCACCCTACATGTACTGTGTTTGAATTATACTGACAAAGACAACTAATGAATTAATATTCTTCCTCATCAGCAACCATTTTTGTCTGTTGAAACAACAGATGGAAGGTAACCAGTTGATCCATTATAATACATATATTCTAGTGACAAGTAGATCTGTAGAAATTCATAAAATCACTTTTAATGCAGTTATGTTTTAAGACAGATTTATTTACAAATTTCATCGTGAATTATTAACACAGAATTAAAACATACACAACATACACATTAATAAAGAAACTAATTTAGAAGAAGAACTTTCTTCCACAGTAACAATTACATTTATAATAAAACATGATAGCATATTCAGAGCCAGACAATTCATGAACATGTGACTACATTTTATTGTTGTGGGTATGCTGGTGTTTGGTCACAGACTAGCTTGTTTTAAACAAAACTTATTCAGCGGGTGTTTTAGACATTGATTATGTGCTTTCCATTTGCTTAATACATTTTATAGGAGGGCTCCGATTATATCATGTTTGTAACTTTACAGCAATATTTTTGTTTTAAAAAAGACATATAAAAATATAAATATCATTGCATTTTAATGTTTTACTCCAACTCCAGTGTGTAATAACTATATAATAACTATGCATTAATATTAGGTCTACAATGCAGACACCTTCAGAATGACTGCAGTAGCTGGGACCTTGGCTTTTTCTTGAGTCTCATTGGTCGGAGCCTGGTTATTATGCATCTCAGCTCCAATATCCTTCTTTCTCACTGGCTCTGCCTCCTCATCGTTTGCAGCAAGATGGCAGCATTTGCAGCAGCAGCAGCATCGAGTAGTCATGAATGATATTTTTCTGTCCCATGGTTCAAGTGAGCGAGCCCACAAAGGCAGGAAGTCCCATGTTTGCAAACAAGAAGGGAGTTTCTCTGAGAACCGTGATTGTAAAAAGTTGATTGCAAGGATGAACAGTATGACCACCACTACAGGGATGAGGACACCGAGAAGAGCCCACAATCCAGCCACGGACAAACCAAACACCAGCAGAGGGATAACAAAGAAGCAAAGGACCACATAAAAAATGGCAAACCAGCGGTAGCGTGCGGTGATGTTGCCCAAAGACTTGGCTAACACGATGGGGACACGCATGAAGGGCAGGACGAACCACAGCATTATCCCAGAGATGTTAAAAAACAGGTGCACGAGAGCAATCTGTAAAAAATATACAAATAAGAATTTCTACACTTGATACAATATTTTTAAAGAAAAGTTATTAAGGTTTTCAGAAATTTGTACACTCAACCAATTTCTGTTGTTTGTTACCAAAAGGCTCTATAAGCCACAACAGACAAAATCAGTTCTAATCTAACATCTAGCAAGCTTCAAATGTTTTTGAGCTTTTGAATAATTAGAGTTAAAAACTGACAGATTTAAATAAATGGGTTTAGTGTATTGACCTGTAGTGAGTTGGTTAGTGTTTCTCCAGGACTGGCCAGTGCTGCCAGTATAGCTGTAGATGTTGTACCAATATTGGAGCCAAGAGAAAGTGGATATGCTCTTTCAATACTAATCACACCGAGTCCTATAAACACACACACATGTACACATTTGCTATTATCACATTCTTTAGTGTAAACTACACTTTTATAGCTTAATACTATTATGTATAAAAGCCTAATTGGGCTGTTTCTGGCTAGTTAGCATCAGTCACACATCATATTTATTCTTAAGGTTTTCAATGAAAAACAAAGAAAGCAGAAAGCAGCTAATGCTAAGTGTAACTTAAGTGTATTCTTTTTTTAATGGGGGCCTTTGTAAGGAATTAGCCTGATAACAATATTGATATTTCACTTCTGATCATTGGTCAGTATACAATTTTAATATGTACACATTCCATTATTTGTCTGAAGGCATATTGAGTTCATGAACCTTGGCTGTTGCTGAGCTAATAAAGTAATAAACTGATTAAATGAACTTCTGCCAGTTCTGTACTGAAGATGCTGATAAATCAAATTCAGATAAAGATAGTACACTAAACATATAAACCACAAATAAACTGTGGGGAAACTAATAAAACAAGTTGGTTTTAGCTGGTAATTGGCATCAGCTGATCACTTTGGTGTGGTTTGAAGGTTTTAGAGAGAATTTGGATATTGGTTCTTCAGACTGGAAGAACAGCCGAAGCTCCAAATGAAAAATTGTGTCCTTCTATTATAACCTCCAAGTGGAAGCTTCATAGGATCAGCTTTAGTGAATCTTTAATATTACAATTAATAGCTTTCGGTAGAACGTTTAAGACTTCTGTATTGTATTTATACAGTTGTGTATTCATACACTTACCTACGAGAGGAGTGATGGCAGAGGTAAAGACTGAGCTGCTCTGCACGATGAAGGTCATTCCTGCCCCCACCATGATGGCAAGGTATCCAGTCACCCATGAGAATGGAAATGGGAAATCTGTCAAATAAAAAAAGAAACAAAGTCCTGAATTGACGAAACTATTGTTGGACTGATGAATGGGTGGATGGGTGTGTGGACTTTTACCTGTGTTGATGATCTTCTTGATTACAACTGCGACCTGCCCTTTCAGCATGGAGTTGAGAAGTTTGACAATACAAATGAGGCAGGTACAGAGCACAAGGAGAGACCCAGCCAGAAGGATGAGCCCCACGGCCAGGTCTGGGAGAGTTGTGTTTACAAAAATATGTCCACCTGTTGGCAGAAGGTGAGGGACATATAATTAACTAATGGTAGATATGTAACAGGTATTCTGTTTTTTGTCTGGTAACAGCAGAGATTTGGGGCTTACATTTCTGAATATTGATGATTTCTGAGACATTCTTCAGTTCCCAACAGGGGTCGCCAGTGCAGTTCACCATAGTCACATTCTGCAGAGACTGAATGGAAAGGTACAGTTCTATTATTATGTGTGTACCCACAGTGAATTACAATTTTAAATGAATGTCATACAAGCAATTAAGGGATATAAGCATTTCCCAAGGGCCCAACGGTCCCTGGCAGAGTAAGACTTAAAATCCCTCCTGAGTTCAGTGTTTTCTGCTACATTAGCTCAGGTACTGTATATAGAAATAGTTCTCAAAATAAAAATATGTTTTGGTGGCCACAGTTTGGAAAAGGTCAGTGTCCTTAAAAAAATATTTGAGACATCCAGTGTAGAGAGCCAAGAGTGGCCGTATCTGCATTAAAATTCTACAGCATTGCTAGCATGGCAGAAGCTCAGGAAACTTGACGTGAAGCTGAATAAAAGGCATTCTCCCTGCATCTGCCTCAGTTTCATTGGTGTTTGCATTATTTGGCTAAATTGTATGTGCTGCCTGTGCTAAACTGGAGCACATCATCATGTGGTAGTGTACACTAAGTGAGACCTATGTTCAATCCTTATGTCAGAGTTTAAAAGACCTTTGACAAGTTGTACCTTGATTTATTTCAGAATCCCAAAAACTAATACATACAAACTGACTGTTATGACTGTTATGGCAGTTATGTTATGTTCCTGTCATGCTCCCAATGTTTCCAGATTTCATCTTTTCCAATGAAAAACACGTATCTCCAAAAATCGAGCTTTTCAGGAAAGGTATAAAAGTTTGCTTGCAAGTAGCAGATAGCAGTTAGCATCGGAGACACCAGAGTAAACACACACACACACACAAATAGAAGGGGAGATGAGATAAGGTTTTGATGCACATGTCATAGCAGCCAAAGAAACTCGTTATAGACTCGTAATATCCACACACGTAAAGAAATAAAAAATGCTAAAAATGGAGATACATGTTTTTCATTGGACAGCGACAATATAATAAAATTGCTTGCCCTGATAGCCACTATTTGCCCCTTAAGTAAAACATTAAACACTGTACTCAACAAAAGTAAATGCTAAGTTTAATTTGAACATGTACCACATTTGTAGATGTTTTACACCAGATCTTGATAAGACTTTTATTCTTGGCCTCAGGGTCTCCGGTAGCAATATCACCAATGACTGACTCATCTAACTGTAAGAGGAACACATGCACAATCAGTCAGACACTTCAGGACCGCAGATTCAATTGTTTGTTAGCTTCCCAAAGGTTTTTATTGACTTGAAAACATTCTTATTGTGTTATTGTATTAATACTATTTTAATTCCTTTTGGCCCACTTTTTTAAGCGTATCCAATTCCCTGATTGCATTATGCTTCCGCTTTACTGACGTTGACTGACTAACACTCTTGCACAAGCAGTTTTAAATGCTGATCAGCATTGTGTATGGACAGAAACAATCTGTCCCTCCCAATCAATGAGCTTTCAGTTAGCCATTAAAGGTTGTAATTGCATCAGTTATGCAGAATCCCTTCCAGCAGCCCTTATGAATGAACAAGAAGCCAAACGTTGTCCGTGTAGGTGCCCAGCACCTGGTTAGAAGTGTAACTTACTTGACCACCACTGATGCTAACAGGACAACAGAAACACAGTGTCACAGTCAACAATTAAGAAAGTGTTAAATTTACTGATGCACAAAAAAGCCTCTGTTACAGAAAACCTATAACCTGCTTCCTGACGTTTTTGGATGGAGCTTTGGAGAATTACTTGTTGTAATGTGTGTGTGGCTTAGTTGCATGACATTACACAAGTTTCTAAGAGCCGACATGTCATGACTGAAGTGCCCTTGAGCAAGGTACCTAACCTCTAACTGCTCCTCGGGGGCCATGGCTAGGGCCGCCCACCGCTCCGGGCACGTGCACTCACCACCCCCTAGTGTTCACTAGTGTGTATGTGTGTGTTTCCCTGAGCGGAGCGATTTCAAATGTGGAGGACTAATTTCACTTCACAGTGATGAAAAGAGGATTCTAAATCCAAGTGTATGCAGTCTTTTCCCGTTCAGAACTGGACATTTTGGATTGTACATTATACTGCTCCCACACATTCACATTCCTACCTCAATTATAGAGTGGGTGATTGGGTCGGTGATGACATTAAGCAGCATGGGTGCATTTTCTCCACTCTCGATATGGAAGGACGTGACGATGAGTTCAGTGAGGCGGTACAAGAAACCAGTTGCCGCTTCCAGAGGCAACAGCACCAGCACAGAGAGCCAGTTAAAGAAATCGTGTACCGTCGCACCAGCAAATGCCCTGCCAGAATTTAAAAAGGAGAATCATTTAAATACAGCATCATGTGCAGCTTTAAGGTGTAAGGTTAAACAAGAGAGAGCTTTAAAAGTCAGCGAGAAGAGCCAACCTGCGAAACTTGCTCCGATCTCCTGCTTGAGTCATGGCCACTACTGTATTTGTGACTGATGTACCGATGTTGGTGCCCATGATGATGGGGACCGCGATGGAGACCGTCAGCACTGTGTGAACAATGAAGCATGATTAGCATCCTCTAAATGTTAGGTACAATTTGTATCATTGTTACAAGCGATCCTTAAAAAGGTTCGAAATTTTTATATTTTTGTGTGATGTCTGTCAGAGCTTAAAGTCCAGATTTTTGGATGTCCAAAGATGCTTTAAATTGCAGATGACAGAAAAGTGATGTTTGTTTAAAATTCTTAATAAATAGAGTAAAACTGTACAGACACCTCTTGAAGACACCTCATATTATTATGTTACTTACACCCTGAGGACACCATGCTGACCACAATGGACGATGAAGTGCTAGAGCTCTGGACAAGCAGAGTGACAAGAACACCAATGACTAGACCAGCCAGTGGGTTTGATAACACCTCGTTCTCCTGGAAAATATCTCCAGCCGCCTTCCCTGATGAACAGTTATTAGACATGTTAACTCATGTATGTACAATACAGCTCTGTTGTGTACAGTAAATAAAATATCAATCATTCTATAATTGACTTGTTTAGATTGTGTAACATCACAAACTTCACTAATCGAACAGATAAAGTTAAAAGTCAAAATTATGCCTGTTAAAATCAATACTGGTTTATGTGATTTCTGCAACTCTGAATGAAATAAAAATGTAAAAAATAAACAAAAGAATCATAAATTGTGGAGTTTAATGCACAAACTTCAGTTCATGTATTCACAAGCTTTGGTGTCACATTAAACGTGTGGGTGGTGGTTACCTCCAACAAGTTGAAATGCTGAGCTGAGGATGTCCAGGGAACAAACAAAGATATAGAGTGAGCCCAACAACAGGATCAACTTCATTACTGAGATACAGACCCTCTTCACCTTTCCTTTAGTGTCCAGATCTGGAAAAACACAAAAAGGTGTTTTTGGAGAGAAGCACAATCTTTATATACCTATAACCTATTTCTTTGAATTACACCTTTAAGTATGTTAAAGATTATTAATGATGAATGAAAAGTCACAAGGACTAGGCTTTTAGTCATACAGTTGGCTAAACTTCTACTGCCAGGCTCTGCTGTCGGTACTCGCAGTTGCTTGGGTTAATTTCAGTCTTAATTTTAGGTGCTTAAATGAAAAGTTCAAATAAATGAATATCGTTGTATAGTTTTCTTTTGTTGTGTTTTAAACTGTGTATGCAAAGTGTCGCAATATCAATTATCTTCTAATAGCACATCACTGCCTAAAATGATTTTGTACATGTCTTACCTCCCCATTTTACCCCAGAGTCTTGTAACTCTGAACTGTCCCAAGGGTCTTCATCCTTTTCAGGGTCTTCGGGTATGAGGGAGACAGTGGAGACCGCAGGAATGGTACAAACCAATTTATTTTCCAGAACTGTGTGAGGGAATGTGGGGCACAATTTTAACTAGGTAAATAGGTAGATTGGTAGATTGGTAGGTAGGTAGGTAGGTAGGTAGGTATCTTACCACTGTTCTTGAGGTCTTGTGACGGTGTCATTTTCTGTAACATGCACATACACACACAGTGTCAGCGCTGCCTTCACTGATCTATCAGCCCCTAATCAACACTTCATTCATGTGATAATCCCTGTTAAGCTTAAACATGCAATTGCACCAAGGCTCACGTTTGAATCTCAACTGTGCTTTTGCCAGTTATGCATCTCTACAGACATTATCGGCTCTATCTGGGGGAAAACCCTAGGTTTTCCAGTTGTTAGGCCTCTTGTCCAGGACCTACCATGACCATAAGCAGCATGAAGCCATTGATAAAAAAAATATTTACAAAATATATCCCATAATTTAAAAGTTTAAATTAGCATTAGGTACTTTATGCATTTTGAATGGTACTTACTCTAATTGATGCGGTGGGATGTTGTCAATCTGTCGAGGAGCCTGTGTGTATCACACTATATCAGACAATAAACACACATCCACACACCTTGACGGTGCACTCACTGTGTAGTTCTCTCAGGAGAATTTTTTGTGTGTTTTATAACCTGCACAGTGATGACCACACAAATGGCAAAGTGCACATGACGATAATATCTGTGTGTGTGTGTGTGTGTGTGTGTGTTTGTGTGTGTGTGTGTGTGTGTGTGTGTGTGTGTGTGTG
>JAYDZG010000012.1:2892074-2905992 GCA_034509265.1 Microcambeva bendego
GCCGACTGCTACTTCCCTCGCACAGGGTGAGTTCAGCTTTGTGTACAGAGAGACAAACCCTGATCCTCATTATCATTAGACAGACAGGGCAGATTTCATCAATCGGTCAGCAGAGTTTGGAATTTCATTGGTTAAAAGACAACAGCCAATCGTCGCTTGGGGAGGTAACCAGCCTGTATGGCAGAGCCGAGTTTCGAACCGACAAGGTCCAAATATCAGCTCTGGTGTACTAGAGTGTGTTAACGATGTGCCACTTGAATGCCCAAACCCTATATAAATGCCAATATTAGTGTCGTACCTGGACAGAACTTTAGCAGCAGTGCTTTTATGGGCATTGATGGAAAGG
Source organism: Microcambeva bendego (assembly GCA_034509265.1). Taxonomy (NCBI): domain Eukaryota; kingdom Metazoa; phylum Chordata; class Actinopteri; order Siluriformes; family Trichomycteridae; genus Microcambeva; species Microcambeva bendego. The sequence continues at coordinate 2,892,421 of JAYDZG010000012.1, forward strand.
ATGTGTGTTTCTTCAGTAACTGCAGATTTGATGATTTTGTCCTCCAAAGTGATGATTGTTACTACACTGGACTTTTCACTCACACCCAGCACCTGACACAGAGAGATTTAATTAGCTTATACTTATATTATACTAGATAGGTTTGTATTAGAAGGTATTAACCGATAATATTTCTATTCCGAGAGCCTTGTTTCATATCCCTGAACATAAATGAATAATTATGAAGACTCACCTGGCTGTGTGTACTGAATCCAGTCTCTTGAGTTTTGCAGCTCTCCATATTCTTTGTGCGGATCACCTGATCTTTACTGGCCTTGTATTCGACCAGACACTTTCCTGAAGCATCTGCCTACACACACACACACACACGATGATGATGATGGTGTTAGCGTGCACTAGATATACTGAATGGAGTTTCCAGTTTAAGACACATCATCCACAGTGGACTTCTAACTGTTTATGTTCACTACATAGTGATCGGGCGGTGTGGTTTATGACACGTCCATTTCAGCAAGTGTAATAAATAGTGAATAGTGATTACAAACAGCCATTACCTCCATCATCTTGCCTGACTTGAGTTGCATCATAAGCATGCTGGCCACGCCCCTTTTCAGGTTCTTGATGGTTGTAGGTTCCCCCTTGTGCGTGTACAGGCTTCTCACCTGAAAGAAATATAACAGGTCATTAGCTTGTTTGTTTGCTGTCTAAATGCTGACATCATCACCAGATCTGTTGCTCTTTGTTCAAAAAGCATACTGTGTTTTTAGCTTATACTACTTTGTACTTGACGCGTTGTTTAAATGAGGGCACAAAAAAAACCTTTACCTTGCCCATCCTCCAGAGCAGCATGAAGGGTCTTTGCAAAGCCTCCATCCTTTCTCTACCCAGAATATCTTCTGCTGTGGTGCCATGGAAGATGTTGTTTTTGCGTGATCGCTGAGCGGCATTCTGAATGTCAACATTTGAGATCTAAAGAAACATTCATTTATTATTATTATTTTTTAAAGAATTTAGAATACTCTTTTCATCACTGTGCAGTGCATTTTAATCCAGTCTGTGCACTGAAACACACACATGTACACACTAGTGAACACTAGGGGGCATTGAGCATACGTGCCCGGAACATATGCTCTTTAGTCGTGACTGGTTGGCTCTGGGAAATGAACCGGCAACCTTACGATCACAAGTTCAGTTCTCTAACCACCAGGCCACGGCTGCCCAAGACATAGACATTTTATTCAAAATACAGAATGTTTAATGCTATAAACTCCTCCCACATTCTCCCCACCTTCACTCTCAGTAGCTGGTCATCCTGACTCTCCGGGTTTCTCCATGCTAGGTTAATGTCCACATTGCTGGAGATCTTAAATCCAGCGTTTCCTCTGCTCGTCCCTCTGGGTCGGTTAACACCAAGCTCGGTGATGTAGCTAAATCTGTAAGTGCGTCCGTTGTCCAGCCGCGGACCAGCGCTTACACCTGAAATAACAGACACCATGTTGAGAACACATGCCAAGAGATGCTGGGTCAGTGTTTATTTAGGATGGTTTGTAGTTTGTGGCATGCAGGAAGCACCGTCTATGCTAATGTTATACACACACAGGGGCTTCAGTCCCTATATAAGTATTGGTAATGATTTTATTATGATTTTTGCGAGGACATTTAACAAGTCTATGGTCTGGTAATGATATAGTGGACTACCTAGTATACGACACAGTGATGTTTTCAGCTCTATTTAGATCGAAGTCTAATCTGAGTCATTATCTCTTCCTGTATATGAACATTACAGTTGTTTTTGTCTTCTCTAAATACAGTAGGGGGGAGAACCTGGTACATCATGCTGTATGTATAACAGAGTGCTCAACAGGGACTGTGTAGGGCTCAGGTACACAGAGCATACATTGATCTCAATTCCATTAAACATGGTTCTCTTTGTGTCTAAATACATTTCCATCTCTATGTTCTATTTGCTTTTTTAGTCTTGTGTTCAGATTTAGTCGATGTATATTTAAAATCCGAATCTGAAACTGTACTAATAACTGTAAATCTGTTTTGTGTGTTCTAATCCTCTCATATCGCAGTCTGATTACACTGAGATGTTTCCTAACCCGGCGTTTCAATCATTAACCTAATCTCGTCTTCTAATAAATGTTCTCATAAAGTCCTCTTCACAGATTTTGATAGCTGAACAAAAAAGTATTTTAATAAACTTTATAGAAACATTAAATTCTCTGTAGGGTAGTAGTAGGACAGAAGTTAAGCTACTCGACAGAAATTTGAAAGGTTGATGGTTCAAACCCATCATTAGTAAGTTGCCACCCTAAACAAAGCTCTTAACCCACAAATGGATTACTGTGTATTCAGTTACTATCTTATGTCTCTTCAAATAAGATGCCTGCTGTAAATGTAAATGTTTTTTTCTTCTTTTTAACATCAGTAGTTCAGGCTCATATCAGTATCGGTTGGCTTAGGTCAGAGGTCGCATCTGCTTTAGTGCCCGTAAGCATGCCGTGTCAGTTAGTTTAAATCTTTACACTAACTTACTCCTAATAAAATCAAGTTAAATTGCTCTTACCTTGAGAGAATGCCGTGAAACAGGCAGTAAAAATACACAGCAAAAATAACCGCATGCTGACAGGAAGCCGGAGAGAAACAGAAAGAAGCGAAGATCAGAGCTTCCCTTCAGTTTATCTGTATGGAGGTCAGACTCCAAACTCCACACTTTAGTACTAAAGTACAGTCGGCTACTGATTAACCATGTTGCCAGATTGAGTGTCTTAAAAATGCTCCAGATGTGACCCAAAGATTGAGGAAACACCCCCAAAACATTAAAGATCAAAACCAGATGTGAAATGGGAGTGGCCATGTCAGTGACCTTGTCTCAAAGAGGGGATTAACATTGTCAATCAGTGCTTATGATCAATGGGTAATGAGGGGGTCAGATTTAATAGGATTATTAATAGTGTTTTACAACTACACCACTATGTACCACGTATATTGGTGTATATGGGGCATCCTGTTTGAAACCCATTGGTATTAGGAAAGATAAATTTTTCCTTTCCACAGGGGCATTGCCTTTCTGGAACATAATTGCACTTCATAAACAGTAAGCAGGACATTGGAAGCATACTTCTTTGTTAAATAACTAAGGGTTATTATTAAAGTATCATCATTCGTTTATTTCCATCATTACAGCAACCATGAAGCTCTCCCATCCTAGCCATGCACCAGTGTGTTGTAGTGCAAGTCCCAACCCCGGATTAATAGGAGGGTTGCGTCAGGAAGGGCATTCGGTGTAAAAATAATGCAATAATGCAGACCTGCATGTGGTCTGCTGTGGCGACTCCTAACAGGATCAGCCGAAAGGATTCACATGACTCACATTATGTGTGTATAAAATCATTTTAAATCTAAAATTATGTTATAAATTAGAAAGAATTATAATAAAAGTAATATGACAATACATGTTTCGCCTTAAGTTTAAAATTATTTATATGCAAACTGAGATACATTTTCATTCATATTTAATTTATTATGTTCATAATATAAATAAAATGGAACATAAAATCAAATGAGATTCGAGATTAGAGTTTTGGATGGGTGGGGAGGGGGGCACATTAATCAGCTCTTGATGAAAACCCACTTCTCACCTTCAGTATTTTAAAGACAATATAATTCATCACTTAAATGTCACTTAACTATTTAGATTAATTACATGGTTGCCAGATTTTGCCAGTATTTTCTGTATTGCTAGTTTACTATCATTCAAAGTTCATTCATAAACAGTCAGGGTTAAAATATCAGGCTAACCAGGGTTGCCAGTTTGTCCATCATACCTCACTTCACATATTACATCTCCAAACTTGAAACTTGAAATCATAAATATTCCCTGTGTGGGAGAATCCAAAATAATCCACAGTTTGAATGTTTTTGGAAGAGAAAGGTAACCTCAGTACATAGACATGGAAAGAACATGCAAAACTCCTTACAGTCCATGACTAAACGTAATACCTATTAATATTATCCTAATATTATAAGCAACCACTTTACGACTTGTGCCACATAGTTATGACTGGTGGTGTTGATTATTATGACTATAATTAATGATTAATTATAATAATGTATATGTAAAATTTTTAAAATGTTTTGTGTTATTCATAATTATTAAAAAAGAAACAAAAAAAAAGAAACATTTGGCTGTTCAATCTGTCGTTCTGTTTACTAATGACAAAAGTATTGTTATGAATGTTCTGTCCCCTAACCATTCATTACAAGTATTTCTAATATGTATAAGGATGTCACATCTGGCAACCCCACCTATTTTTCATTGACATTATCTTTAATGCCATGCTGGCACCCAGGTCACAACTGCAGTGTGAGGTCATCTGAGGTTCATTATCTACATCTACAACATGTATCATTAAAGTAATTAAACATGTAATAATGCTGATGTGAGTAAAACTATGATCACCTTTTACCTGAATTATCACATGTTTTATCCATGTTCTAGGGAACAAAAAAATGTAATAATTTACAAATGAATAGTTACAGCAAACACCATAAACTACCTGACAGTATAAATGCTTTTGTCACCTACCTGTGAGAAGACTGAGACAGTAGTTCACTGGCTGAGGTAAAGCACTAGTGATCAGAGGTTTGCCAGATCAAGCCCATCACAATCAAGTTTCCATTTATGGGTGCTTGAACAAGGCCATTAGCCTGAGCCGGCATACTCGAATCACGCGGCTGCTTAGGGCCCCAAGAGCACCAATATAGGCTTGATAAAAAATATATATTTTTAAAAATAACATTGAATATTACCTTTGCACATTTGCCGGCCCTGCCATTAACCCTAAATTGCTTCATTGTGTTCAGTCATTGTTGTCAGTTGCTTTGTACAAAAGTGTGCTAAATGTCATATGAAACCACAAATCCAAGCCTGGATCAGTTAGACATTCATAAAGTGCTGCTGGTTCTGCCATATCATAATTATCACATCATTACCATGAACCATGTCAGTTAGTTTTTTTTTTCTTCTTGAGGGCAGGAATGTAACAAAGATTGAATATAAAGCCACCCTGGGCAAATAAAGTGACGGTAAAACACGAGAAATAAAGAAAATAAAGTCGAGTAAATTCGGGTATATAGTATTTTCTGAAACGAACTACCCATTCTTACCTGCAGGGGGAGACAAAGTTGCAAAAATTGGTTTTCCAAAACATCCAATTGAGATTTAAATGTAAAAATAAAGCTGAATGATACAGCCTGTTCCAGATCTAGATTATTTTTAACAGCTGAACTTCATGATATGATCACACCGACGTCATTTGTCCATTTTCTTCTTTTTAGGAATAGAATGCATTCAAAGCCGTATTCTAAATGTTTACTGTGGCAATTAAATTGTGGTAGCTTTGTAATGGGGGAGGAACATGGCATCTGATAGGCATTTGCTATGGTATGTACCCTAACAGGACGAGCAGCTTTTTTAGTTTGAAAGTTTCACTTAGAAGTAATAATCCCTACACTATACTGTGACAAACCTTCCCAGAACACTGGTTATAAGGACATGAACACAATTACATTCAGCAAACACTTGAATTTACAGCAATTTACCATTCTGGTTGATAAGTGCTTTAAGAAAATTACCTGAACTTCATAAATGAAAAGCAGTTTCTGGTTTCAGCAGGTTTATTTTACAGATTGCCAGCTTGGCAGTAATGGGGCTCTAACCAAAACCAACTTATTTATCAACCTTAACTGTTAGCTGCCACTTTTATTAATGGTTTTGAAACACGGCCAACATTAATAAGAGAAATAAGCAGACTTTATAGACTAAAATTAGTAAAAGGGTTAACACTAGTGTGTATTTCCCTTTAAATGTATAGGACGTTCAAATGCTTTGAAGGTGCTTGTGTAAAGCCATAAACCTTATCAGTGAACTTGGAAGTGGTTGTGTATACAGGTGTGTGTTCCCACCATACGCCATATTGTTCCTGTTGTGGACCACATAACAGATACTGTCCTAAAATGTCCATGTTGGCATTAGCCGTGTTGGTCTTCCTTGCTGCAGGTAAATTTTCTAAAACATAATAATCTAAACTGCACCGGAATGTGGACTGAATATTGAATTTTGTTGTTTCAGGATCACTGGGGGATGTTTCCACACAGAACTACAGGAAGGTGAGGATTTCAGTCCAATATGGCAAACACACATGAGGACTAATAGCTCAAGATTAATATTAAGGCTGTTTGGCTTTATTTACACTGGTGGCCGAAATTGTGGCAAGACTTTCACCGTTATCACTAGTCTATACTTTTCACATGGAACTCTCATTACTTATTTAATCTGTTTACCCATGATTTGTTGTTGAGACATTTATGTGAAATATTCATGTTTTAGTGATTGACGTGAAGAGGTAAGCAGTCTGTTGTGTTTGTATTGTATTGCATTATCATGTTAGCTCATTATTTTAAAGACAGAATCATTAGTATCTTTGTTTTTCACACTTGCTGCACCAGCAATGTACATTGTGCTTAAATATTTTCTAGTTTTTTTGTCAATACTAAATACTTAACTGCTTAATTATTAGTTTGTTTAAAATTCCACAATGCAGTTCACACTACTACTACTACTACTACTACTACTACTACTAGTAGTAGTAGTAGTGGAAATAGTATTAACAAGCTTAATAAAACTCAGTTAACGTACACTTGTGTGTTACAGCCCATGTGTAGTCATATGACTGAGATCCATGCATGTCCCATGAATTTGATGCCTTTGTGTGGTACTGATGGTAACACCTACGCCAACGAGTGTGCCCTATGTGTAAAGCGACTGTAAGTGTCATGCTAGTTTGTTTTTAAAAAAGTATTTAAAATGTTTTAATTTCTAACCGACAATAGTCAGAAAAATGCTGATCAGGTTTTAGGTTTCTGGTAACAAGTTATAAGGTGCTGTAAGTAGAATTAATGCCTATTGAAATGAAAAGATATATATATATATATATATACAAAAATGAAAAGTAAAGCCTCTATTACACAGTTTTCACGCCATTTCACAAACTTGACTTGACAAACTTACAAGGATTTGCATCAAGAAAACAAATTTCTGATGTAAATTGTAAAACTAAGTGCTTCAGCTTCTTTCTCCTCACACTGTATAAAGAAACATAACGATACATTAAACATTAAATGTAAATAACATTTATCCCTTCTTCTTTTACAGGGAAACTAAAAGTAATATTTTAATTGCAAAGGATGGCAACTGCTGATTTGTTGACACAATGAATCACTGCTACTAATGTAATCTCCCATTAAAGCATTTAAAAATGATCATTTCTTTATTATTCTCTGATTCTTTTACTGACTGTGTTCATGTGAACATAATACGTAATATTCTGATTATGACGAGATATCTGCAGTTATCTGATACCTAAGTGGTCATGTATCATCACATTGAGCTAAAGGACTAAATAATGTAACATAGTGGGTGAAATTATATGAAAACTATGAGCTAATAAAAATTTTTGTGCAATTACACATTGCCACTGTAACTCTTTATTGCTTAGAACAGACCTGGAGACTCTATAAACGTATATATCTTTGGAAACAATCATTTTTATATACTGTATACTCAAAAATCCTAAAATCTTAAATTCACACCTTGTGGGGGGTACAAAGGGTTGTGGATTTTGATTTTCTTCGTTTGATAAAACATGTTTACTTTTGGAATTTAATCATTGTTGCTGTTTAAACAAGTCTTTACTACTGGTATTATTATTATTTTAAATCAATTAATACTGGGGTTTAAGACACATTGTTATTGGCATCCACTGTGGCCACATGAACAATTATTACTTTTTAATTTGTTTAATTTGTTCATATTTAAGGTGTATTTGCTTCTTGGTCACTTTAGTATCTTAGCCTACAGGGAGGATGAGAATGCTAAGTATTTCTAAAACTTGGTTTAGCAGTTGTCAGAGCTTGTCGTATTTCAGGCTTGTTTTAAATAATAACTTGATTCTGGTTATTCTGGTTCTGTAACAAGACACAATTGCTACCACTGAGACACACCTGATGTGATTTGGTAAAGCTGTGACGTGATCCAACATGCCCATCATTCTGAATGTCTAGCTGGTGTAAGCCACATTTGTTTACACACCCTAAAAAATATATATTCCATTACAGGTCATGCATAAACCCACTTTCCAAACAAGTTGGGAGACTTTGAATAAAACAAGAATATGTCATTTGTTTGATTCTCTTGAAAAAAAGTTAACATGCTACCATCCAGATAGTTAACTGGTCTGCCTGTTGTATTGATCTGGGCACATTTGACAATGTATGAACATTGTGAAGAGAATAATCAGACAACAGCAAGCAGAGGCCGCAAGACGACTCAGCAGCTGAAGACTTAACTGAAGACTTCAAGAATAATATTGGCAATAATTGCTTTTACAAAACTGTAGGAAAGGTCTCAGTCCCAAATCCAATTCCAAATTCTAGTTAGAAAATGTGATGAAGTTGGTCCACGAAACTCTTTACTTTGTGTACTTTCGTAGGTTAAGTAAAGGTAAACATTTGATTTTATATGTCCAATATTTCACAGCCTTTTATTGATATTTGCAATTTTGTGTTCCTGTAACAGAATAGTTGAGACACAAAGTAACTTTACAGCAGGTAGAATTTACAATTGTGGAATGCCTTAGTATTTGAAATGCACATTAGAATAGTTTGCACTTACTAGACTAAGCCACCATTATAATAGGACAATCTAGAATTGCTTGTATAAGAATAACTAAAGCAGTTCTGCAATGACTCATCCACTGTCCATAGTTAAGCAAGCTTTACCTGACCAAAAGCTTAAATAGTATCATGCTATAAAGTTTAATATAAGGTTTTACTGAAGTTAGTGGACCAGCAGGAACTTTTTAATGACATTTTACTTTTGGGTAAGAGTTTAGTTTGAAATGTTCAGCACTAAAAAAAAGATTAATTATAAGATACCATATGTATTCCAGACCTACCATCACTACAAAAAAGTAGTGACCTGATTAGGGAAGTTAAGGATTAATATTTTTTATTTTATTCAAGCGTTTTTCCTATATATTGACTGTGATGAGCCATACACACGTTTCTCCTGACATTGGAAGTAGCCAACCACTTCTTTTCACCTGCCTGAGGCTGATTCACACAGAGATCAGTGTCAAGTATAGAGAGTTTCACAATGATTTACTTACTGCTTAGGGATGGTGGTAGCTTAGTGGGTAGAGCTGTGGACTATCAACCAGAGATTGGCCATTCAAATCCAGTTGGGTCACTGTTGCAAGACCCTTAACCCTCTCTACTCCAGGGGCGCTGTACGATGGCTGAGCCTGAGCTCTGACCCCGGCTTTCAAAGCTGGGATATGCGAAGCTGGATGTATATGTGTAGTGACAAATAAAGGCATTCTATTACATTCTATGACTGATTTCCCATCTCAACCCAGGTGACTTTAACCAGCCGATAGTGGGCAAATCATTGGCTAGTACAATAATCAGCTGTGATGCCCAAATGACCATTAAAAATACTATTTTATTTAAAACAAAAACAACAAACAGAAAAAAATCCTGACTGATTTGAGATGCAAAACTTCAGACCCATAATGGTACAATCCAAATCTGAACATAAACCTTTCAGATGACCACATTCTGCTGTATAAAGAAGATTAGAAGTTTAAACCCCATCATTTTGGACCAAGCTTTATATGTGGGCAGTTTTTGTGAATGTTATATTAATATAAAAGTCATGTTGCTTAACTTGAGATGATTGACAGCATGGTATGAAGTAACACAGTCACAGTTTCCTCTGAATCTGAACGTTTTGAAGTTGAGTATAAATGTATTGTAGAGTTTTGATCCATCATGGCTTTCCAATGTCCACAATGATTTTTGTGTACAGTCTGTTTTTCTCTAAAGCCACCACCTTATATGTGAGCGAGTTGATGCCATCAGTGTCCATTGTCTCTCTGGTATGACGTATTCGCGTGAACCTGTGTACCGAAAACACAATAACAAAGGAATCTTACATATTTAGCCTATGTACTTAGTGCCCTATATAGTTTCCAAGTCAGTCCAATGTGTCCACTTATTTCCAGTGTACTAGATTTCTAGTCCTATATTTCCAGTACATAATGATCCACTTAGTTACAATGAGTGTGGCTGAAACACTTTAGAGTTTTAGAATTGGCTTGCATGTTGCAGTGAAAAATAATTACAGCCTCTTAAATATAATTGGATGATCTGTGAGGAGTGCATGTGTGTGTTTGGGTATGACTAATTAAAGTGGGAGAACTGTTTGTACCTTTGAGGGTTTGGTTCATTTAATTTATCTCTTGTATGACGAACCATCTTACACCTCCCTATGGCTCCAGCAGGCCGAGAGATGGTCATTCCTCTGTAGACCAGCCTACAAAATGAAAGCAAGACATCATTGATTCATTCTTTGATAACTGTTTCATTTAAAACCGGACTAGTGAACCCAAGGTTACAGTGGACCCACGGTGTACAGGACAGTACTTCATCAGTGGTCAATAATGTGTGTGTATTTTTACCGGTTGTAGATATCGTCATCCTCACCACCCCAACCCCAGAAGTTATTTGGAAAGCCATTAATCTTCAAGTACTGTTCTTTACTCATCGCTGATACACCACCAAAATACTGTTTATACGGCAACCTGGACACACATACACGTACACACATTGTATTACTGCATACACACATTTTAAAAACAACACCCTCTGATTTGATTTCCAGACATTACAGGAAGATAATAACCACTGAGTGAGTTTACAAGATAGCCAGAACACATGTGCCACTGACATAGCACTCACATGAAAATGTTAAAGCAGTGTTATTACAGGACTTGAGAAAGGACAGATGAAGAACAAGAATAAGTAGACTGACAACATTACAACATGAATCACATGGTCCATGGCTATTCTGCTACAGGTGACATGAGCATTGGAGAAAGTTGCTCCATCAAGTGCAGGCAACCATCACAAAGCGATAATGGTGTACTAACATGACAATATTATCAACACCGAACGGAAGAATTTGAGCTAAACTCACCTGAAGCCGAATTTATCCATGGCAACTGAGAGGTGTCTGGGCTGATCAAAACACTTGTAAATGTTGCGGTCATCCAGAGGGATGAGATCGACATCACTGAACACAAAACAGTCGTAGTCATACTCCTTCAGAGCCTCAGAGTAGCCAGCGTTCAGCAGCTTTGCCCGATTAAATTTGTTCTCACCGGCCTAAAAACACACACAATGCAAAACTGCTTTTAGCAAATCATCATGGTTTATTGCTAACTTAGCTAACAGAGAATTTGACCACAGCTGTCAGTTATGCACAGTAAACGGTCAAATGTATGTGGACATCAAACCTAACTGGGATGAAAGGGTTGATGAAGATGAAAATTCATCTGACTTTTAACTGTACTTTAGTAACTAATTGAAAAGACGTTTAAAAATAAAGCTTTGTACCAAAAATGTGATCGCTAGCTGTTGCATTAGGTCTTAGAGTCATTAAGTAAGAGCAAAAGGTGTTGAACAAACAGATCAGTGTGTTGAGGTGTGTAAACAAAAAGAACAAACACATTTGGTGTCAAATTTAAATATGTGAGCTTTTGTGGTTTCTGTTGTTGCTCTTGTAGGTTTCTACATACAGTAACATTTGCTGTAGCACAGTGGGTAGCACTGCCGCACTCCTTTCTGTGAGGTGTTTGCATGTTCTCCCCATATCTGCATGGGTTTAAAATCTTGACCAACTGTAGCTACAAAACTGCCCTGAATGCAAATGTGTGAGCGTGTGGATAATGCGGTGATAGTATGGCATTTGGCTGGAAGAGTAGGATGAGTGCGCCATGAGTACTTGGTTTCATTTGTTGTCTTTGCTAACTATGAAAGGAGTTCAAAATGTGTGTTTATGTTTGTGTGTGTGTGCAGACCTGTTCAATGACATAGACGCCGTAGTCGAGCTGTTGTTTCTGCAGGATCGGATGCATGTAGAAGAGCCAGTACTTCAGGTGATGCTCTCTGTTTCGGAATGGAATGATGATTGCTACTTTTTTCTGAGAAACACACTCTCTAGGTGTGTGACGTCCTCCGAGAGAAAGATTGGGGTCCCTTTCCAGCATGTCCAACTTCACCGGGTCTGAAAACTCCACTTGTAATGGTCCCACTGACAGAAACAGAAGTAGAGTAAGAATGATGGAGCTGTTCACATACTTTGTGATTTGACTTCAGCACTGGGGCAGGTCCTTTCTGTGCAGGGTTTGTATGTTCTCCCAGTGTATGTGTAGGTCTCGTTGAGGAGTTCGGTTTATTAGGTTAGGCTGATTGGAGACACTGAATTACCTTATGGGTGAATGGGTGTGTGTGAACACAATAACTTTGTACAGAATGCCAAAAGCTTAAAAACACCAATTAATGTCATAACACAAAGAAAAACGTATTTAAAGTTAAAATGTATGTGTGTAGACACGTCAAGCACAGAGCATTATTCTTTACCGCATCTGGAATAAATTGTAGCCCTGATTCCTTTCCCAATTAGTACCTGTCCAACAATCCTTTTGTGAATTGAAGTAAATTTCTGCAGTCGTGTTTTTAAATTTGTTAAAAAGCTCATCACAAAAGTGCTTTTGGCACTACAATAGAATTCATGATTGCTGCATGTAATCAACGGTGCCTGAAGAAAATGCCATCTAACCAATTATTACTACATATACATTTGTAACAAAGTAGAACAAACCCTGTCAGGGTCGGACTTCAGCTTCTGTGTATTAATTAAGGAATGCTGGGTGGTTAAATGCAATGTTGCTATTTTGACTAATGCTCTGAGTAGGTCATTGAAGAAAGTTGTTCATCAAAACAAACCACTTTAGTGTTTATGTGACTTCTGACTACAAGAAGTCTTTTCTGTTAATGCTCTCCAGGGAGCTGGTTTACCCAGCTCTTCTACTTTTCATTTATTTTGTTAACTGACCCTGACCTGACTGCCAAGCACGCCCATAATACAGTGCTCCCAATGTTGCTGTCCTTGAATTATTAGTCATTGGATTAAAACCAAGAAATTGTTCCTTTTCGACACCTGGGTAAATGTTGATCCATAAATATTATGTTTAGGGACACACAGGAACATGGGTTTTATTATTCCCTCTGATAACTCACTCACACCTAGGGTTAATTGCAAACATTTGGAGGTTCACTACTTCACTTGGAGTCTGCTTGGGTTTCCTAAGGGTACTTTTCTCGCCCAAGCCAAATCATTCAGAGAAATGTTTGGCTATACTTTACCTCTAGGGGTGAGTAAGAGGGCAGCACTTGGCTAAGTGGTTAAAACTTGCGTTCAATCCCCAGGCGGTCCGTGCCTGTGCTTGGCCTCACCGCATCTGCGTGGGTTTTCCCCCGGAAGCTCCGGTTTCCTCCCACAGTCCAGAAACATGCAGTCAGGTCAATTGGAGATACTGAATTGCCCAGTAGGTGAATGGGTGAGTGTGTCTTCCCTGCAATGAACTGGTGCCCCGTACA
>JAYDZG010000012.1:2912644-2922644 GCA_034509265.1 Microcambeva bendego
GCATTTTGTTTCTCTGTAGGTTATCTGATTGTGCACTTTGTGCAGTTCATAATTGCGTTGGTATTTGTGTATCTAATTGTGCTGCCCATTCAGAAGGAAGGATTCCTGCACTGGTTCTCAAGGTTTCTCATCTTGCTGTGAGCAATACTTAAAAAAATAGAATACACATCAGTTAAAACCTTTATTCACATGCATTAATGAGAACAGTATAGCTTAAATGTTTTTCTTCTGTTTCACAGGCTGAGTATCTTCATTGTCATCGCTCTGGCAGTGGTGCAGATTGTTTTGGTCCAGATATTCTTCCTGCAGGACAAACTTACACCTGAGGATAAATATAAGCCATTAGCAATCAACAACAGGTAACACAACTGAGACAAATACATCCAGAGTAATGGCATTTCATTATATAGTGTGGGTGCTTAGGCGGTGCACTGGTCTGTTACACTAGTCCACCAATGGTGAGATTTAGAGTCAAATGGAAGCAGAATGGTGTACGTTTATGCGTGGGTTTCCTCCACCAGACATGCAAGTAAGTTGAATTGGAAAGACAAAATTGTCCACCTGTGTGCTGATGAAACTTGTATAATGATTAACCGTTTCCTGTCATGAATGTAACCAAAGTGTGAAACATGACGTTAAAATACCAAACAACAAACAAACAGCTGTGCTATGCTTTTATTTTGGATAAAGGCATTTAAAGAGTTGGAGCACATTAATTACTTCTGTACCAATGGCTACATCAACACAAGTAGAACCATTCCTCCCTTGCTGTCTGTTACATCAGCCACTGATAACCCTCCGAAAGATGAAAAGCAGAGATTTATTTAAATAATAAATGAGAATACTCTCTCTCTCTCTCTCTCTCTCTCTCACGCAGGAAGGCCTTCCACAACTTTAACTATTTCTTCTTCTTTTATAATGTCATCATGGGGCTGAGCAACTGCATCTTGAGGCTGCTTAACAGTTGCATTGTGGGTACTTGGCTTATATCACGCATTGACCGGACCATCATGCAGCGAGGCTACGAGTCAATGGATACAGGTATTTAATATTACTACATTATATATAATAATATTAATAATAAATAATATAAATAATTATATGATATATGATATGGTATGATATGATAATATTCAACCCATACTTAACTGTGCTTATACTGTGTATTTTGTATTTGTTTATTTTGTGTAAACACCCAGTTTTGTATATACTCATTCTTATTGCTATATTTTTTGGGAGAGTGTCACTCACATTTTGTTGTACACAAGTATAATGACAATTCAAGTTCTTCTTTGTCGTCTTACAATTATCATAACACATTTAGATCATTTATATCATACCCAACTACCTAATACAAAGCAAAAAACTAATAATCTGCCCCAAACAAACATTCCTTATTGGAGCACTGTTGTCATAGGCACTTAAGTAAAGCCACTTAGAGCCCACAATTTGTTTGGGTCTCTTGTAGGCTTTAACCAGGCAGCTATAACTCAGTAGTAGCTAAATCTGGGCTGTTTATGATGGACCACTGGATTTATCTGCCATTTAATGTAAGCCTGTTCATTTGTTTCTTGATGTGTTCCTAGGCTATCGGACGTGGGTGGGTATGATAATGGCAGACAATCATCACAGCAACCCAGTTCTGGTTTGTTTCTGTCACCTACTGCTTAAACAAACTTTGGAGAGACAAAGGGCAGCAAATACTTACTCACAGTTTGACAATGCAGGTCAGATACAAAACATTTCCAAGTGATCAAACTTACTCATTTTAAATGTCATTAAACATTTGTAAATGTATCATCACTTAATCCAGCATGTTATTTTTTGAGTATTTTGCTTGCAAGCCAGTAGGTTTTCTGGGTCATATTTAGTAATTATACATATTGTTTTTTCTATTTATGTATTTTTAAATCCCATAAAGTAACACTGGGCATGCCATGGCCACCTGGAGTTTGAAAACATTGAGTAATAAAATCGTTTGTGTCTTTGCAGATTCGCATGAATGTGGCAGGATTCGTACTCGCTGGCTTCTTTTCTATACTCTCCTTAAAAACCCCAAACTCATCCTACTAAGAAAGAAACACCGAAATTACATTCTTAATAGTAACCAGGACCCGCTGGAGACTGCCCGGGTTATGACGTCACAAAGTACATGCATTCAGATTCAGCAGTCAGCGTCATGACTGTTTAGGACTTACTGTTTTTATAAAAGCTTTTGACTCAAATGTGTAATGTTGTTTCTTATGTTTTTTAAAGATTTAACTGCAATCTACAATCTAGAGTAATATCCTTTAAACTAAGCTATTTTGTTAATGAAAAAACGGGTTCGCGTTCGGGAATAATCATCCCAGACTGAATCGGTAAAGAGAGTTGATTGAAAGGAACCGATTCGCAGTTGAATCAATAAATCAGACGCGTGTTTGAATGTAAACGGTAACTAGTGGAGTTTGACGAATTTACAGGTATGTTTACTCACTTTAAATACGTCCGTGTTTAATATTGTTATGTGTCATAATAAATGTTTGAATTGATGTGCTGTTACTATTTTAAACTGTGATAAACCAATTATCTATATTATTTAAAATGATCGGTTTGCCAATCGGCCAGTTTGTATTAGCATAGCTACCTGGAGGTAAATTAAAATGAACTAAATTCATTATCTGCACAGTTGAAGTATGCAATTTTTAAAAAATGAAGACCTCCGAACTAAATGCTGCAGTAGTGAGTTAATACCAGTTTTGAAATCATGCAAAGTCCGATTAGACATCCAAGTTGTAATTTTCATTAATACTTTCGTGTTTCCTGTAGCTTTCATCACTAGAGTCCTTTTACCAATATTGTGTGCTCCGTGTGACTTCATTAGACTCGTACTGTACATTTAAACCAGAAGATAACTAAAAATAACGCTGAAGCAGTATTTAAAATTAAAACCTGAACATCTCATTGTCTCTGAAGTCTGGAGGTGTGATTCTCGTCTCCAAGAAATCTGGACGTAAAGTAATAAAGAACACCTCGAGAATGCTTTCACACCTACATGACAAAAGGAAGAAACAAACTTTCTATTTCTTTCTATTTCTTTCTAGCTAATACACACATTACATCTGAACATCTTAAATTTGTGAATCTGTACTGACCCAAATTTGAGATTAAGGGAGGTGAGGGCCTAGTAGGTAGAGTTTTGGGTTATCAAGCAGAGATTGGTTCTAATCCAGGCTCTGCTGTGGAGCCACTGTTGGGTCCTTGGGCAAGACCTTTAACCCTGTCTGCTCCAGGGGCGCTGAACACTGACCGACCCTGCACTCCGGCTTCCAAACAAGCCAAAGACAAAGGCGTTCTATTCTATAATAGTGATTTCCTTGTTAATACTGAGTCATACTTACATTTTCATTTACATTTTTCAGCATATTTTATCCAAAGCTACTTATGACTGAACACAATTTTGAGCAATTGAAGGTTAAGGGCTTTTGGTTGGCAGTGATGAGGCTTGGACCAGCGACCTTCAGATTACCAGCCAAGTACCTTAACATCTAAGCCATCACTGCCCTGATGCCATACTGCATACACAAACCTTATAATTAATTTCTACACTTGATATCAAGTAGAGTGGACAAATGCTTAAAGAGGTGTCAAAATATTTAATCCTCTGTCTCGATTTTCTTTGTGATAAAGTTTTGATAGACTTATTTTAAAAATCCACTTTTTGACTCTCAGATTGAATTACGATGAGCCAGTTCGATTCCTCTGATGTTATGCACTGATTGTGCGTGCGTCTGTGTGTACAGGATGTGTGACGGCGAGCTGGTGAAAAAGATGCTCCGTGCGGTACTGCAGAGCAGCAAGAGCGGCGTGGCTCTGTCCCGACTGCAGGGCGATTACAGAGCTCTGACCGGAGAGTTCATACCCCACTCTCAAATGGGTTTCAAAAGCCTGGAGAACTACCTGAGAAGCATCCCCAACGTAGTGCAGCTCAAACACTCGTACACTGGAGAGGTTAGGCTGTGTTCTTGCTTGTTGAAAACGTTACATTTCATCAGCTGTATTATTTTTAAGCATATCGATCAACTGGATTTTCGTTCTAATGCAAAAGTCGTTCAGAAGTGCATGCAATGTCCGTGAGACCAGGAGCAAAAACGTATCAATGCATGTGTATATATTTGTGTGTGTGTGTAACTAGGTGGTGTGTTTCGCTGCCGTTTGTGAAGCAACGGCACACATTGCTCAGCTGGTTGCTCGGCAGAAGAGCTCGAAGAAGTCGAGCAGCTCTCGCATCCTGAACTGCCACATGAGAGCAAGAACGTCGTCACTGTTCACCCATAGCGGTAAAAATTCATTTTAGCCAGAGAGAGAAATGTGTGAGTTTTCATATAAAGTGTGTGACCCCCCGCCACTTACACTTGTTCACTGTAAGTTTTGTGAACAGGAAAACCCAGAGACGCATTTAATCTCAGTTTATGATTATACAGTGTAAAGAGTTTTGATCCGGTGTAACATTTAAAAATGTCTTCCTACGTTATTTACTAATGATTTGTTTGGGATTTTAAAGCCGTTCCTCGATCATCCCTGAGGCAGCCGAGTCAGACGAGTCGTCCCTCTCATGGTTTCACCCCCAAGTCTTCATTCCTGCGTACCACGTCTCAAGTTGACCAGAGACAGGTTCATCTTAACAACAGAGTTCCTGCACCACACGGCAAAAACTTTTTAGGGTGAGAAAAGGCTCTGCTAACAATGAACTGCTTTACTGCATTCCTGAATCTACTTAAAGAAGAAACTATCAGGTCTTGGTCCACTAAATTGTTCTTTTTAGTTGTTCAGTTTGCATATTTGAATGAAACTTTTATTTATCATATATACTTAGGTGTGGATATAATAATTACAATGCCTTTGAGTAGACAGGGTTAAGAGCCTTGCTCAGGGACCCCACAGTGACTGCATGGCAGAGCTGGGATTCAGATGCACAATCCTCAGATTGATGGTCCAAAGTTTTTTTTTTTTAAATTTAGCATTATATGAGTTCTGGGTTTACATATAGTTAAACATCTCAAAGCTCAGGAACACAAAGTTTATAATACATTGGATGTTGTTGAAAATTTGCCATGTATGTGAGAGTTGCAGATAGCAAGCCAAGCAGAAACATGTACAAAAAAAATCCACAAAATAATTTTAACTTTTCTAGAAGTTATTTTTGTAAATAGCCGTGTAACTTACACATGTTATGAGATTTAATGTCTCTCCGCGTCTTAGGCTTATACAAGATACATTTCAGAGCACTGCGACCACTCATCCACCCAAGGTGAATCAACATTCAGGTAATTCATCATTTCTTTTTTTCTGGAAACGACCACAGAAAATGTTGTGTCCACTTTGGTCAGTGTTGTTCGGTTTCCTCAAGATGGTGACGTGCAGCTGATTCAGAGCCGACTCAAACAGCTGCTGGAAAAATATAACAGTGGTGTGTGGCTCTCCAAACTACCTCAGCTCTATAAAACGATGTTCATTCAGGAGCTTCCATCACCTACACCGGAACTGCTAGAGACCTGGACTCACGTCTGTACTGTAAGTACAAACACATGCAATGCTAAACACCAGGGGTCGTATTTATCGAGCGTCTTGGAGCGCCATTTTAGTCTTGTGAAAATTAGCCCTACTATCAAACTTAAGAATAAAAGCAAACTTCTCAAGTCTAAGAATCATTCCTACTCGCCCAGATGTTTGAGACCTCCAGATGTGTCCTAAGTGGGTAGGAGTTGCCAGTAGAGGAGAGAGAGATGTGCACAAATGTTCCGGGAGCAGCAGGCTTGGTTTAATGATGAGCTTCATTTCCTCGATTAACTCCAGCAATAATAGCATCAGATTTGTGTGTTTTTTTTCCTCCTTTTTGGCAGATTTTCAAATGCTTTTTGGCGGGAAACCACGGTTGCAATCTGGCAACCCTGGATAGTAATGTCGTAATTCAGCAACTTCAGATTCAGTCCTTCACTTCACTACAAATTTAAGACACTTAATAACTAACTTTTAAGGGCAGCTTTTTTTTTTTTTACATATAATTCCACTTTTAGGAGTAATTCTAAGATGCTTAAGAAATACAGCCCCAGCATCACAGTTCTGTTCTTAATAGCCCTGATGCACGTCACCATATGTAGGACTAATTGGTTATCAAATGTAGTCGTGTTTGAAGAAAATAAACAGCGATAAAATGATATTTGATTTTACTGCATATCTTTTGTAGCCTAACTTGATGTCATTAAACCTGACGAATGTTTCCCTCCCTGTCTGGTTTTTATCTGTTATTGTTTGTACTTTTATTGTGTTCATGTCTCAAGAGGCTTTACATTTTGCCAGGCTCCCATTGTAAATAAGAAATTGTTCTTAAAGTCTTGCCTAGGTAAATAAAGAGTAAATAATGTGCACAGAATGTCACACCGCACATAATGTATGTATGTTTTCAGGTGGAGAAACCAGGTGGAGTTAATGTAATCGGTCATCTGATTTATCCCGCCAAAGAGTTCTCCCCAAAACCCTTCCCCTCCCCTCCTATGCTACAGAGATCTTCCAAAACCCCCAGCGACCTAATCAAAGCTTCTATCACACAATCTCCAGCTTCTACATCTAACAAGCCCCAGAGGCCAGTCACTCCTGAATACCTAAGTCATTCCCTGCCCACACCTCCATCCACACCTCCATCCGTCTCACAGGATGTGAAGAATAAAGTGCGAGAGCTGCTGAATAAATACAACAACGGTCTCTGGGCCCACGCTCTCCCCCGCCTCTTTACGGAGGTCTTCAGGTACCGTGACATTTAACACCCTCGAATTACTTAAGACTTCCAGTGGTTGACTTTTAACTTCTAACCAATACTCATTTCAGTAATTATAAGCAATTACTTTATAAAGCTTCTTCTTTTCTTTGAAAAAAAGTTGCTGCATCTGTACCACTGATTCTTTGAGGAAACTTGAGTATCGAGTTAATGAATTATTTGTATTGCTGCTTGCTTTACTTCCAGAAAGATTTAAAAACATTTTCTTTTTAAATAATTTTATCCTCAGCCAAAGATAATGCTTCCGCAGTATTAAGCTTTTCATAGACGCTTTTGATATAGCATGTTTAAAATCATTACTGGTAGTGTGTCTATCTTTCAGGTGTAACTTTCCACAGTCTCTTCTTGATGATCTCTCTCCTCTCGCTGACATATGTTTTATTGAGTATCCGGTACCTGCAAATCGCACCAAAGCAATTCTATACACACTGCCCACTGTTAGCACCCCTCCAAAGCCCTGCTCTGGGCCCCGCTCACCTGTCCTAACCTGCGCTGGCAATGTACGGGTGCCATCGCTACCCCTGCCGAACGAGGAGTTCCCGTCTGTGCTGGTTATGGAGGCCAAGAGCACGAACAATGTTATCTTCAGGTACAAAAAGGACTCTCTTATTTTTTTCCTTGACTTTGTTTGCCATCTTTTATTTGCCATCTTTAGCAAATAAAGATTTTAGCTCTCATGACGATTCCCCAACTTTTTCTGCTGCACCCTCCTTTTGTAGATGAAAAGGATTTTGCGCCTTCTTTTCTGAAACCTAATGCAGATTTACCACAGTTTGTCTATTGCACAGAAAAGTTTTATGTCGTGGCCACATCTTTTCCATGTATTATTTCTTAGCGCCCGCTACTGCCTGTATAAAAGAACAGATGCATGTCCTGAAACTATTTCAAATGAGTGTTGGTTCGTGATTGGTGTTTATTGGTGTAGATATGTAGGTAAAGGTTACTCTCAGGCTCTGGAGAAGATGGAGGAGGACATGTTTAAATTTTACAATGACCAGGAGCCCGGTTGTTCTATCGGCTCTCCTACTGTGGGTCAGCTGGTGGCAGTATCTGCGGATGACGAGTGTGTGCTCAGAGCTCAGGTGCATCAGATCACCGAGAAGGATGTTAAGGTATGAGAAAGTGTGCAGGACTCGTTCCAACTAGGTTACTGACATTGCTGATATCCTTCCTGACGAAGTTTTTGGGTGTGTGCGTGTGTGTGCGCAGGTGTACTATGTGGATCATGGTTTTTCTGAGGTGGTGAACAGAAAGAAGCTGTGGCAGATTGCTGATCGATTTCTCTCCTTGCCATTCCAAGCAACCAGCTGCCTACTGGCAGGTACCACACACATGCATTATCTCGTGTGCCAATGCCTTTCTAGATAATAAGCTATCCAGTCTCTATTGTGTATTTTTAATCCTCTGTGTTCATTTTGTCCCTAATATAATTAAGGACAGGTTCCCATACCTTATAAAAAAGGGTGAGAGTTCCCCTCTGGGACAATCTCTTTTTTTTCCAGTTTAACGCACATCGAGACTTCTTTTAACCAAAGGTCATGTGTGGGTGGGCGACTGTGTTTCCATTTGAGCAAGATGGTACAACTGGCCAGCAAAGTGGTAGAGGCAGGGACCTTCTGCGAGCCGATGCTATTTTAATAGAAAACAGCTGCTTTTTTTGCTCCATACTTAACATTGCCTTTATTGCGTAAATCAAATAGTGTTAATCCCTAATAATTCATTACAACATGAAAACACATTGTACTTTGTTACATTTACATTTTCAGCATTTATCCAAAGCGACTTACATTAGTTAACATATACAGTCTGTATATTGAGGGTTAAGGGCCCAGCAGCGACAGCCTGGCAGTGGTGAGGTTTGAACCGACGTCCTTTGGATTATTGGTTCCGTACCCTAACTACTTGGCTGCATCTTGCCCATAATGGACCCCTAACACCATTTTGTTTCTGTGTGTTTGAGGTCTGGAGCCGTTCAGTGAAGAGAAAGCAGTTCTGAAGACTCTGGAGTCCGTCGCATTTGGCAAGACTCTGTTAGCTGAGCTGGTAGAGCGTGAGGCTCCACCTCTCATGGTGCTGTACGACACTTCACAGGAAACGGACGTCAACATAAACGCTACCTGTCTCAGAGCACTGCAAGATAAAACGATGGAAAATCCACTACAGGTCACCACACATACACTTAAATACAGATTATTAGGCATTAGGGCTGCATGGATTATTCCATCCATTATTCCAGTGATAAATCGAGTAATCGGATAAAATAATAAAGAGCAGAAATAAACACAAGATAAAATAAGATTTTGCACATTTCTATTCGTTGCATATAGCACAGTTTAAAGAAAGCATTTATAAATGGCAAAAACAAATACAAGCAATAATAATAACAGGAACGAATACTTAAACATCGCCTTTAGTTTGTGCAACTTTCAGAACTAAAAGTTTAAGCTACAGTTCATTCAACATAAATGTTTTGTAGGAGGCAAAAAAAGTTTTGTCAGGATCGTTTTTCAGATGAGGTGAAGTGTGTGTGTGTGTGTGTGTGTGTGTGTGTGTGTGTTTAGCGTTTGTTCTTAAAAGCAAGCACGGTGGTTATAATGAAGAAAAGTTTTCATTTTGCGGTGCTGTGAGATCTCGGTTCCGTCCTAAATCGCACTTTCTTACTGAACAGTAGGCGGGATGGGCGAGTGTGCAGGGAACATGGTATTTATTGAACTGTGTGTGAAGAGTCCCCGGTTTAAGTGTTTCGGTGTGATTTGGGACACAGCCTTTGGCTTAAAAGTAAAACGAGTAAAATGAGCACAATCACTGCAGCGAACGTATTTCCAAAGAAATTGATGCACGGTAAAGAAAACTATAAAAGGCTTAGCTAAGACTCATTCCAACATTAAAGATCAGTGACTAGTGTGAATGTAGCATCTGGTTTAGAAGACGACCTGTCTAATACTGCTTCACCTGTTCAGGTCAATAGCTCGTACACAAATATCTGCATCACTAAAGTGGGCTCAGACGGCAGTGTGTTCTGCCAGCTTCCATCCCGAGGTCTCTCCAAGCTCCGAGACACTATGGACAAAATCGAATTGTACTTCACGTCTCAGGTACTTCGTTTCTTATTTTTTACTTTATTTGTTCACCAGCTACCATTTTAAAAAAATGTAGGTTTTACTTAAAATAGAGATTTCAAGTGAT
>JAYDZG010000012.1:2965545-2978072 GCA_034509265.1 Microcambeva bendego
CAGCGGCATCTCTCATGGGGGAATATCTGATTGTGCTACCTCTTATCATGAGGCATTTCTAACTGTGTCATCTCTCATGGTGGCATCTTAAATCATGGCATCTGTCATCATGACATTTTTAATAGTGGCATCTCTCATTGTGGCATCTGTCATAGGATCTTTAAAAGTGGCATCTCTTATCGGGGCATCCATCATGAAGCATCAGTCACTGTGGTGTCTCTCATTGTGACATCTGTCATTATCGCATCTGTAATTGTGACATCTTTAATGG
The DNA here is from genome assembly GCA_034509265.1 of Microcambeva bendego. Taxonomy (NCBI): domain Eukaryota; kingdom Metazoa; phylum Chordata; class Actinopteri; order Siluriformes; family Trichomycteridae; genus Microcambeva; species Microcambeva bendego. Next base: position 2,965,817 of record JAYDZG010000012.1, read on the forward strand.
TGGCATCTCTAATCATGGTGACATATCTTATTGTGGTCGCTTTAATCGGGGGGTTTTTAATCGTGACAAATTTTATCGTGGTATCGCGAATGGTGGTGTCTCACCGTGACGTCCGTCATAATGGCGTCTTTAAAGATGCAACCATGAGAGATTATTGATCGTGGCATCTCTCTTGGTCTGGCGATCCGATCCACGGCTCTCTTCTGAAGAATGATTGCGTTTCGTCTCTGTAGTCGGGGTCACGACTGCACAGCCAGTTCTTCGCTAATCTGGGAAGGAAGGTGGAGGGAGGGGGGAAGGGGGGGTAATGATGCTCATTTGAGACGCTGCCCGGTTTACTCCCAAACCAAAACCTGCAGCACTGGCACGGATCAGAGCGCTCGATACAGGGTCAATTTTTTTTTCTTGCCGGCGCGGAAGAGAGGATCATGAAATCAGAGGCGTGAGGAAACTGGCTTAGGATGTGGAAAGAACATACCAAACTCCTTATAGACACATAGTCTACAATAAAAGTACCATTGTGGTGCATACCCATAATCCCCTTTGCCAACTCGAGCCGTTTCTGGGTGCACCGTTTATGGCCGAAGGTGGGCGGTGTGTGGGTCTGATACATGGAGTCGAAGGCCAGATACACACACACACACACACACACACACACACACACACACACACACACTTGGATCTGACTTCACGTCTTTGGGCTGTAGGAGGAAACAGGTGTTCCCGGAGGAAACCAGGACAGATGGAAATCGAACCCGCACCCTCTTTGCTTTGAAGTGACAGCGCCACCTTCAGTAAATAAAGTAATAAAAAACAAAGCATCATTTGATGTTTTTCAACTTTTATTGTTTTTGTGTGAATGATTGTTTTGAATCATGACCAGTTCCCACTCACAGACAGACCGCCTTATAACACTTCATAACAGCTACCGAGATAACAACGCCGGGCTATTCTCTCCAGACTCGAACGCGGCCTGGAATTAAACTCGCGCTTTTCCAACAATTATGTAAACGTCTCTGTGGCGTCGCCCTGGAGCCTCAGACGAGCGCGGTTCGAATGTGATCTGGCCCTCCGCCTCCTCACAGCTCGGATACGATCCCACTGCACCTGCTACCCAGCAAAAGGGGATTGTGGCTAGTCAGAAGAACACACTCGTTGTTTGAGAGCTAGTGTTTTGTTTTTGTTTGTTTGTTTTTGTAAGTGCTCTACAAATTCTATCTAAATTCCCCAAACCTGGTTAGCGAAACAGCAAACGACTTTTATTCAGAGCAATCTGAGCTAATCACGTTTCAGAGCCTGGGCGAGTTTCACCCACAAATCGACTGATTTAAACATTTTGAAAAAACAGACGCCGAACACCAAGGCTGGGAGCTGGAATACATCCGATCGAGTCTCGGCTCTGCCTTACCGGCTAAGGCTGATCAAAAACCACCTGTTGAGGAAGCTGAGAGTGAATGTATCGAGGAAAAACTCAGTGTTTAGTGTGAGTCTATTATTTACATACAGCAGCCACTCCACCTTCTGCATGTCTTTAATTCGGGCAGCGACCAGAACCAAGGTTTCAACCCCAGAGCAGTTCGTCCAGCCATTCCACCTGTGCGGGCCAGTTCATTGATGTAGGACGATGGCTTGAACCCTACGGTCAGGCTTTGGTCCGGCTCACATCCTGTACGAACTTTAGCGGTCTGGTCCGACAATACTTCAGTCCAGATTGTTTGCTTTGCTTGGGTTGCAGGAAGAAAATGATGATTGGTCTGGGGGACCCCAGTGCCGACCCTGAGCTGAAATCTCAGGAATGAAAGTTGCGTCAGTTTGTGATAATCTCAGCTGTTTTGTAGAGGCTTTTTAAACTTGCTGCACTAGTAAAATATTTATTGTTTCTTCATGGTATGATCCCAAGAAACTAAGAAATGGACAATAGTAATAGTCTCTTGCAACTTTGTTTTCTTCTAAGAAGAATCAAATGTTCAATGAGAGATTTTATTGCATCATGGAATATCAGTATTAAAAAAATAGTATGATCGGCCAGGATTCGAACCCCTAAGGTAAGTCCAAGTAAGTGTAAACCTGTCCATAAATGCTTTACATAGATAGATCTTCTATTTTTCTTAGATATATATATTTTTTGTATAGCTTTATAGTCTTAAAAGCAAAGCATGGGAAGGAAAGCCTGCGAAGATGCGGCGGCTCGGCATCGATCATCCTGATAAATACTCTCATGACATGGAAGGTACGACAAGCCTGGTCAAGCGTGTTCTCTCACCCGTGAATATCTTACACGCCGACCTTCACGTAGCAGACGCCGTAAATTCAAATCAGATTAAAAGCACCGTCTCTGTTACGTCGATTCCAATCCCAGGACCCGCTGACGATAAAGTGTGTGTTCGTCGTCTCGAGTGTATAAGACACCCGCGAAGAAACGGCCTCTCTCGCCGGGAACACGTATCGATTTTTGCGATTGCATTGTCACTACACGGCGATCCTGCTAAAGACGGAACGGGGCTCCGGCTGGAAACAAACGGGCGCGTGAACGGTTAGCGGCTGCTGTGGCCGAAACGGACGCAGACAGATTCTGTAATGAAAGTGGCGTCCCAGTATTTTTGTCCTAGCGTGCGGCCTGAGTTGAGAAGATCGTCTAACTCATGATCGGATTACTTAAGAGCGTTACGATGACGCCACCGCAGTTTTAGCTTTAACACAGTCCGCATCAGACACAATGACCCCAAGTTTGTGTCATGTACTTTGTTTATTGACTACTTAAATAGCCTTTAGGAAAAATACCCCCCCCCCACACACACACACACACACACACACTCACACACACACACACACAGCTTTCCTCTTTTTAATGCTTTCTTCATTCTTTCCCGAGTGTAGGCAGTAAGGAGATGGTTCGAGTGATGAGGAAAAAGGGCATCGAGCAGCACCATAATTTTCGGGCTGTTAAGCACGTCCCCTTTAATCAGTTCATCCAGCTGGTGGCTCACGCCGGGTGCATGGTGGGTAACAGCAGCTGCGGAGTGCGAGAAGCCGGCGCCTTCGGGACGCCCGTCATTAACCTGGGCTCGCGCCAAACCGGCCGTGAAACAGGTAACCTACGCCCTACCGAGTGCCTTCTGGTGCCCCGTGTTGCCCACGCAGGCCTTTTTTTTGGTGGCTGCACGCTCATTAAGACAATTACAGCGTCCCTGCGGATCCTTAAAAGTCTTAAATAAAATATACGCATTATAATAAAATCTCAGAGGATGCTAAAATCTTACTCCACTCATGATGGATGTGATTAAATGGTCTGGTTCATAATTGTCACATTTGGATTGTTAATGAGGAGAGGATCGGTACCTGGGTGGTAACCTGGAAGCTTCAGCTATTTGATCCTATTCCATGAAAAGTTGTACCAGCACATTATTACCAAAACAATTAGTTTTTTCTAATAATTTACTTAGATGGCCAGCACAGTGGCTTAGTTTCGCCTCACAGCGAGAAGGTCCTGGGTTCGATCCCCAGTTGGGGTGATCTAGGTCCTTTCTGTGTGGAGTTTGCATGTTCTCCCCGTGTCTGCGTGGGTTTCCTCCCACAGTCCAAAGATATGCTACCAGATTGATTGTCCTTTAGGTACCTGCGATGGACTGGCGCCCCGTCCAGGGTGTTACCATGTGCCTTGCGCCCGTTAAAGAGCTGGGATAGGCTCCAGCACCCCTTCCGACCCTAATTAGGATAAGGGGTTGAAGAAAATGAACTGAAATGAATTTACTCAGATAACCTTGAATTATACAATGTAGTAATGTTTAATATAGTCAAATATAGAGAGATAAGTATAGAACTGAAGCTTTGTTAAACAGAGCAGCCTAGAGTGAAGTTGATTTCATATTTTTGTTGAGGTCTTCATGTTGATTCTTGGAGGTCTTAAAAGTCATTTAATTTGTAGATCAGGAATGTACAGATACCCTGATTTAAAGCAGAGCTCTAGGTGGTATTTACTAAGTGTTAGTATCTATTTAAACACACATGCTGATGATTTTGTTGAGAACAATGCTTTGGATTATATACCCCTTTAGCTGGCAATCAATTGAAATGATGCTCTGTTTCTTCACTGTCATTCAAGCTAATTAGTTAATCTAAAACAATGATTCCAATGATTCCAGCAGAGCTTTAAGACTTCTGATGGACATGCGTTGCTCCATATATTGTGTTCGTGTCTTCTGTTGGGCTTTGACAGTCGCTCACAGGTTCTGTTGTGTACAGGTGAGAATGTTCTACACGTAAGAGATGCGGATGAACAGAACAAGATCCTCCACGCCCTGGAGCTGCAGTTTGGGAAACGATACCCCTGGTATGACTCTCCTTTATCTTTATTTACATTTCCCCCGGGATCAATAAAGTTTCTATCTTATCTATCTAATCTCTCTCTCTCTATCCATCCATCCATCCATCCACCCATCCACCTTGCCTACCTACCGACCTAATCTAATCTATGTTATCTATCTATTATTTAAATCATTTAACTAATGAATCCATGACTCTGTTCACCGCACTAGCTAACACTGTATAGCGACATACAACTATAGCTTGTCATAGTGTATGTAGCCAGCATGCTAAAGCGCCATTGTGTGTTTTTTAGTTCCAAGATTTACGGCGATGGTAACGCTGTGCAGCGGATCCTGAAGTTCCTGCAGCAGATTGATCTGGACGAGCCGGTCCAGAAGACGTTCAGTTTTCCCCCTGTGAGAGAAGACAGTGGCTCTAAGGACATCGACCACATCCTGGAGACTCAGAGCGCACTCGCCATCGACCTCGGTGGCACAAATCTACGTGTTGGCATCGTCACCATGCAGGTACACTAGCACTACACTACATACAGAAAAAAAACAACGTTTGAACCGAACCGGGCGATATAAGTTCATTTTAAGTTTGCCACTTAGTGCTTCAAGTCGTTAAAGCATTAACTATAATTAAAAACTATTAAAACTCATCACTCAATCACTCTAACCACCATATGCACCAGTAAAGACAGTAAATCGACCCCCCATTTCCACATTTACAGACCGAATCTGTTAGCTAGCCATGATAATAGCCAGAGCAGCTGTCAGTCATTAAACAACAACCCACTATCCTTTACCCACTACCAATTACACCATCCACTCAGATTAACAATCAATAATAACCAGCTGTATTAGGAAAATATAGCAAACCTTGTGGGTTTGGAAAGAAAACAAACTCCATGAAATATGCTTCCTCCACCAGGTACAATCTGCATTTAATCGCCTTTGATTAAATGCTGTCAATATAGTGAAGGCCTTGCTAAGGGGTCAAACAGATGTCCCGGTCCGATACTTTAACCACTGAAATGGCCCCGGCAACTTCACACAGAAAGGATGAAGCCTAAATATTTGTTCATATTGAAATGTTGGAGTTTGTATGTTCTCCCTGGGTCTGTGTCAGCTTCCTCCTGCTGTTTAAAAACATGCAAGTGAGGTGAATCGTCCATAAATTTGTTAATATAACCTTGCGAGCTGATTAATCTTTTGTAGCAAGTGTGTAGAGCATGACAGGATAAATAAATAATAAATAATAGATCGGAACTTCTTGCAAACTAGAGTATGAAGCACTTCATTACAAATAGATGTAGAGATGCACAGCTATTTAACTTTGTACTATGGCTTTGTAATTTTTATCCTTGATTTTATACATGTGTTACTAATAGGTGTGGCAAAAACAGCTGTCCATATAGCGTACGTAGTTTAAATGAAGCTTTTCAACTTCAACGTCGCACTAATCAGACTATCTGTCTGATTACACTGCTGTTACATCCTGGATGTGTTTGTTTAGTGTGTTTGCAGTGCCCGTGTGTATATGAAGTGTATGTGTGGGAGTAAACACGCAGGTTCTGAGTGTGTTTGTTCATCCTGCGGGGTCTATTACAGGGAAAGATCAAGAAGAAGTACAGCCAGCCCAACCCCAAAACCTACGAGGAGCGCATGGAGCTCATACTAAGCATGTGCAAAAGGGCTGTGGTGGACGCCGTTGACCTTAACTGCAGAATTCTGGGAGTTGGTACGTCCATTCATTCTAATGCTAATGTAGCTAACGGTGGGGAAACTCTGCTACAAATTTGCATCATGACAATATGTAAAGCAGCAGCACTGTATTTTTAGTTTCAAGTTTTATTTGTCACATACATAGTCAAACAAATACACTTTTAAAATATAAAAATATGAAAATTAAAATGATTTAACTTTACAAAAAAGAATATAAAATGGAAGCAGTAGAACAATATTAAGTGATCAGAGTGGAACCCAGGTACCCAGCATCAAAATAAAAATTTAATTCTCCAACCCTAATTTAGTGAAATCCTATTTTCTATAAATCCTTCATTTAGTCAATGAATCTGTATGTCTATGTACTTTTTATTCATCTATTCAGTCTCTCTCTGGCAGATCTATTGAAACACCAATGTGTTTTGTGCTTAATCTTTCTCTGTAGGGGTGAGTACGGGTGGCCGGGTAAACCCTCGTGATGGTTTGATACTGGACTCTACGAAGCTGATAAATGAGTGGAGCTGCATCAACCTGCGCACGCCCATCTCCAACGCCCTTCATCTACCCGTCTGGGTCGATAATGACGGAAACTGTGCTGCTCTCGCCGAGAAAAAGTTCGGGCACTGCAAAGGAGTAGAGAACTTCGTTACCGTTATCACTGGAACTGGTGAGAACGACTTAACACGCATGCAAATCTTCTGCCTATAGGATGAAACCACCCTTTACCTTCTAGCAAGTTTATTTTGGCCACATCTAGAAGGTAAATATTGAAACTGGAACAGGATGTATCGATCTTGGTCATTCCGAGATAATCCCACCTTCAGTCAAGTCCTAATACGTATATGTATTCTGCAAGAGCTGTTCAGTGTTAATGCATTGTGATGTGAATACGTACAGAATAAAATGTAACAACTCAGCCGTATGAGCTTTGTGGTTCTGGTTTTCAGAGACTGAGGAGCCACACAAAACCGTAAAATGATGTAAGGCTTGAGAGATATAAAGCACCTCACCATGGAAGCAGTATAGAATCAGTTTGTAAATAATTTTTTATTGGGAAAAGTTAACAGTTTGGGGTTTGGTTAGTTTATTCTGAATCCCTGTCGTTGAACATCCTGAAACTTGATCTTAGCACCTCTTAACATCAGATTGTTCCTACATTTTAGTTAAAGAAAAACTCCACGGAGGTCTGAACTATGTCTAAGCAACTTCAGGTTCCAGGATCATCTGTACAAACAGTAGTCTGCCAAGTACAGCCGTTTGTTCTCCAAGGTCACTAAGAAACCAGCACCGTGACCTTATGTTTGGAGAAAATAAATGTCGGTTATGCTGTGAACAGGAGAAAGCTGAGACCGAGAGCTCAATCTTTACATCGCCATGGGTTCAGAGGCTTGACTGAAGTTAGCTGCTGGGTTTTGTGGTCGAATTTAAATATTTGGTAGTGAGCCTCCAAGTGTTGTTCCAGTTGTGGTCAGTCATGAGTGTTATACACTTTGGATAAAAGCATCTGCTTAACATTGTATTTTAGAAAAATTAAAGATAAAGATGAAGGATGTTCAATTCAGTTTTTAGCCTTGTGCACTATAATAAAGCTGAAATGATCTTAAACGCTGGGGTTCTCACAGTAAGATTTATAAAAGCTTGGCAAAGGTTTTGCTCATGTAAACTCATCAATGCAGGTTTAGGTCCTATAGTCATATAGAGATAACTGTATTGTCAGTCTTGTACTAGGGAAGGGATGGCTTAGGGGTTAAGATACTGGGCTGGTAATCCAAACGTCACTGGTTCAAGCTTCAGCACCACAAAGTTACCAGTGAGAGCCTTAACTCGGCCATAAATGTGAATGTATTAAACCCTTTTCCATGCTGTATGTGTCCAGGCATCGGAGGAGGAATAATCCAGCACGGAGAGCTGATCCACGGCAGTACGTTCTGCGCTGCCGAGCTCGGACACATCATGGTGTCTCTGGATGGACCTGAATGCTCGTGTGGAAGTCATGGCTGCGTTGAGGCCTACTCGTCTGGGTTAGCTCTACAGAGAGAAGCAAAGAGACTCCACGATGGTAAGAATCGATGTTCATATATAGTAAAACGAGAACATAAAAGCGATTTCTAACAACATTAATGATGATGAGTGCAGAAGACTTGCTGCTGGTGGAAGGAATGAGTGTGAATAACAAGGAACAAGTGAACGCATCACACCTCATCACTGCAGCTCGTCTCGGAAACAGTAAAGCAGAAGCTGTGCTCCGAACAGGTAGGACAAACACATTTCTGTTAACTTATCTGGAGCTTTTATGGTTTTTACCACAAATCATTGTCGTTCCTTGACTAGAACCATAAAAACCCTTTTTTTACCATGTAGTTTCTTGTAAGTCAGAAATGTTCATTGAAGGAACTTGAAAGTCGTATTGAATGTTGAACAGTTGGGTGTTTTTCATGAGAATTTCCCCCCAAACTACCTCAGAACTGCTTTTGTAATGGTCCAGGTTGAGAATATGCATTTCAAAATCAGGTTTTTCCCAAACTTCGATCCATTTAAGTCATGTTGATATAAAGTGTAGGTCAACTATTCTTAACATTCTTCACGATCAGGAATCTCCTGCTTCCTCCACAGCTGGAACGTCCCTCGGTGTTGGGATTGTGAACATCCTCCACACGGTTAACCCGTCCCATGTGATCCTCTCTGGTGTCCTGGCTCAGCACTATGACAGTACTGTTAAACACGTTATCAGCCAGCGCGCCCTCTCCTCCGCCAGAGATGTAAAGGTTCTCGTGTCTGACCTTGACAATCCGGCCCTGCTGGGAGCTGCCAGCATGGTGCTGGACTACACGACACGCCGTACCTACTGAGGTGCTTGGAGTCAGTCTAAAGCTATGGGCTAGAAATGAGGACATTGTGGTTTATGCTCTTCCTCAAAGCTGTTCTAGTGTATATTTTACATTTTTTGGTCTTTACTTGCCTTTACTTCAATTATGGGGCTGCAAGGTTCTCTGTTCATAAACAATGATTTTTTTTTAATATAACTTCTTTAAAAACAGGTAATCAGTGTTTTGCTATGAAGCTCTGAGCAATCAGACTATGTATTTGGAGTTCAGAAGGTCACAAGCTGCTCAGAAAACATTTAAAAAGAAGTTTCTTGGACAGGAGGCTCTGGTTAAAAGGTTTAAGTGTTAAATCCAATAGGGTCTGAGTTTCAGAGGGTCTCTCATGACTGGGTCTCTGTTGCTAAAGACCAGTGGGGTAAAAGATCAGAGTATTTTGTTGTACCCTGTAATGTACTTACAGTGTAAGTATGTCTTGTCTGTCCACTGTGTCAGTAAGCTAGCTTTCACAGTCAGAAATTATTTTCACCTTGTTGGCTGAAAATGTCTCTCTTTAGTTTTATTAGCAGCAAGTAGCACCCAACTTTGAAGCATGTATTCATTCTACCAAGACATAAAGCCATCACTTCCATTATATATACATTTTCAAGCAGACGCCATTATAAAAAGCTACTTACAGTGACAGTATACAGTCTGAGCAATGAGGGTTCAGGGCCTTGCTCAAGGGCCCAACAGCAGCAACCTGGCAGTGGTTAGGTTTGAACCAGCATCCTTTGGATTACTAGTCCAGTGCCACTAACCACTAGGCTATGGCTGGCCCTTCCAATGTTTCTACATTGGTGACGTCCTAATTACGTCTTATTAGTCTTGTGGCACATTAAACAAGATGTTCATATACTAATTATTTTAAGCAATGACATTTAGGCAGCGGCCAGGCAGGACCCTCGGAATCAGTCAAAGGCCACAAATCAAGACCTTTAAATTGGATGTCTTGTTTTTTTTCTTCTTTTCATTCTTTGCTTTTCTAGTCTTTTTCTTTTTTTTATGTTATTAAATATTTATTTTTTAATAAATTAATAGTTTCTCTTTTTTGGTCGACCATGTTGGTGCCTTTAAGAAGTATTTGGGATCAAATATTGTGAGAGGGGATTTTTATTTTGAGTTAATCCAATGTAGAAATGAATACAGTCACAATAACTTATGAAGATGTTTGTTTATGAAGGTGGATTGTGATTGGCTGATGCTATGTTCTATGCCATGTTATAATGTAGGATAAAGTCTTTATAATTCATATAAATATATATAAATCAAGGGCTTGCAGATTTTCATAGATTTTATACGTTTTACAGATGGATAATTTAATAATTAGCTTAAGTATTGTATTCAGACATTTATGTTTATTCAGTGTCATCTTTTTTGAATGCTTATCTGCATTCTTATTGTTTGCCCTTGTCGAACTGTCCTCACTTTTGTTCATTGACATTGTCTTTTCCGTTAAGTGTGTGGAATGTCCAATAAGGAATGGAACCAAGCCCAAACCTATCAGAATTTAGCTCTATAGCTTTGATGAAACCTTCTGAGTGTTCAGAGTTCCCTGATTAACAAGATTGCTGCTCTTTAGTAGCTATTTAGAAAGTTGATTGGTACATCAATATTAACTTGTCTATTCATCTGTATGATTTATTTACCAGAAATTTCAGAGATAATCAGACATTTACTCCTTAATATTATACCATGTAAGAGCTTAATTACGGTCTTGTGTTTTAAGTGTGCAGTTTTCTGAAGGTAATTTAACACAACAGAGTGCACACATTACACAACATAATAGTTTTGTCAATGTTCCTAATTCTCCCACTGGAAGTAAAATGAAGTGTAAGTAATGATGGTTTTAGTTTAAACTTGTTGGTCAGGTGGTGAACTTAAGCCCTGCTCACATCAGATCGAAACCTGTTTGTCTGGTGTCTTCTACAATTGCTGTGAATGTTCTGATATTGAAGTAAACTGTTCCATTTTTACCAATAAAATAATGTGATTTAAGTATTTATTTATCGTGTTGCTTTTTACAATAAAATGATAAAAACAATGAAAGTACTTATTGACAACTACAACTCTGAAAAGCGATTGTATACTGTTACATAAAGGAAATGTGGTCAGATTTCAGCATAGAAGATTGCACTCAAAAACCTTTTTTTTTTACATGAAACATATTAATAACTATTTTAAGAATTAGAATACTCTTTTCAACACTGCAGTGAAATTTGTCATATATATATATGTATGCCACACTATTCTGTTGTTTACAACGTAAGCTGAACTTTACACAGTGTATTATACTTTCATTTTATTTTTTAGTATTTATATTTTTGTATACATGGAAGTCTGATCGGTATAATAAATGTATACATTATCATATAATTATTAGTCGATATGTATTGTATTGTTTGTATATTGTAGAGAGCTACCTACAGCAATTCGACACTGAATTCTGACTGACTAAACGAATATGTACTTTACAGTAGTACGAGTACAGTACAGTTGATCTATATTTTAATGAAGGGCAATAAACGAGAAAACGGAATTAAATTTTTACATATAAAATAATTTTAAAAATGCGTCTGTGCCGTCCACCAGTTAATCACGTGATCTCCATATCTTAATTTGGAGCGCTCTGCAACGTCATCTTTAACCTAATGAACTGCAGTATTGTGTAAAATATAAATAAGTTTTATTTCCAGACGTTTTATCAACATCACATGATTAACCGGGTTTTATGTGTTCATGTAACATATGAGTACAGGCGTCCCCGTTACCCTATATTGTATTGCTTGCGGCTGATTTTGCAGCTTTTCTAGACGTGGTGAGGTTACGTTGGCAGTTTAAAGATTGAGATTAGAGCTATTTTAACCCACAAATTATGCCATTAAATCCTGCATCAAATATGTAATGTAATGCCCCTTCCTCAGTGTCAATGATGAGAGGTATGTATAGTCCAAGTTTTGTATTTATTAATCGACACGTGTCATGGCGCACGCACATCAAGAATACAAATTACAATAATAACCTCACGGCGTTTCTCAGAGGGAGATTCTCGAAGTTTGTAGTTGTTTTGGCCGGTTCAATTCCCACTTCAATTCATGTTTCTGGTGTCCACGGCCGCGCGCATCCACAATATCACCGCGACCGCCTGCTGAAACTACGGAAGCCGAAAGGATGCTTTGGGCAGGGGGACTATATCTGGACAAGTTATTTCACTTATCTAAAAGGGTTCCCCCTACTTAAGCTTGTCTATTCATAATCACTTCAATTATTCAATGTTTATTAACAGTTAGTAATAAATAAATAAATGTTTTACCTACATCAATAGTACATCTCAGCAGGTCACTTTAAGGTTTTATGACA
>JAYDZG010000012.1:3020578-3040388 GCA_034509265.1 Microcambeva bendego
TGTCCTTTCAATTTCATGTTGGATTGAAAGCTGAAACACACACACACACACACACACACACACACACACACACACACACACACACACACAGGTTAAGTGTTATGATTGTATTGATTGTGTAAATCTCAGCACTCAGAGCAGAACTTTCTTGACTTTCACATTCAGTTTAGGGTTTATTTCACTTTTTGGTTTGTACAGCAAATATGAACATCAATAACAACCACATTTAGGTTTAATTCAGAGTAACCTTATACATAATATCCAAAACTTATCAGCCATGTCGGTATTTAATTGAATATTAATATAAAATAATGCTATGAATCCTTTTGGCTGTTCAGACACTTGCCACTGGTGGAAATTCCCACTGCTCCACTGGAACACTCAAAATTACTCTATTTTCCTTAAGACTCTGAATTTATACGCAGTATAAACGTTCTTGGTTGTGCTAGAGTAAAGATAAAAACCCAGAGACTGAGACTGGGTTTAAATCATCAGTGGTGCCATCAGGAAGTCAGCTGCCTACATACAAACATAATTGATTATGGCTGAGTGTGTTGCTGCGTTTCCAGTACTATATAATAGTATAAGCGGGGAAAACATGACCCTGTATTCTTATAATCAACACATTCTTAGAAAATGCTCATCTGTTAGTTAGGAATTTCAAGAGATTATATTCCGAGTACCCATTAGCTTCTCAAGACTGTGTTCTGAAGGTTACACGTTACAGTTTTTTTCAGATCCCATAGTGCTGTGTTCCCAGAGTTTTGAATGTTTATACTATAATTTTAGTGCCCTGTATGTATTTCGTAATGAGTATTAACTTCGTTGTTAGAGTAAGGTTCTATATCACTCTTTAATTGTACAGTGTCCTTGGGTGTTATGAAAGGCACTTAAAATAAAATGATATAAATGAAATGTGATTATTATTATATATATATATTTTTATGTTCCAGGGTCAAATAGTCCTCTAGCCATCCAATATGACCGACTGATGTTGAATGGTTTAGGTTAAATCCCATTGTACAAGCATCAAATATACAGTATTAAAGCATGAAAGGAATGTAAACCTTGTGAGCATCGGTGAACTCCTAAAAGCAGCAGCTCCCATATAGGAAAATCTTCATATATGAAATATATGCCCATATTTGTGTGTGGCCCTTAGAAATATGTATATATTAATACTTAAAACAGATTATATTAAATATATATTGAGCCATTGGAAGGAAGCATATTCCTTGAATGACATGACTATTTGAAGGTAAGAATTTTTCTGTTATGTTAGTAAAATTGCTGATATACTGTATACATTTAGTATATATGCTAACATAGACACACCATATAATACCATATATATATATATATATATATATATATATATAATTTGTACATAACTAACTTCAGTAACATCAAGCAGACACAGAACTATCAAAACAAGGACAAACCAGCTCAAAAATAGTTTTTTTAGGTCAATATGAGGTTATTTCACAAGTCATTTTAATAAAACACTGGACTGTGCATTTTTTCATTGTTTACAAGAGCAATGTGCAATTATACCACTTGTTATTGACAGAGGGTCTGTTTGTGTGTTATTGCTGTTACTGTTATTTGTAATTTTGTCATTTTTGTACATTTATTAATTGCTTGTTTTTTTTTTTACGTAATTAACATAAATTTGAGTTTCTTAAAACGTATGGTTTGTAACACCGTACAGTATAACACCCTAATTTCGTTATGTCTTGTATTATGACAATAAAGATTAACTCCATACACCCAGTGGATACATGTATTTAATAATAATAATAATAATAATAATAATAATAATAATAATAATAATAATAATAATAATATATAGTAAATAGTAAAATATGTAGAAAATACATTAATATAGGGTCAGAAATGTCATAAATTGCATATCTGTGTGGGCTAGCATGCAGATTAGCAGTGTGCATGTTTAGCACAGATAAAGCTGCTTGCTATTTAGTGTATACACAGAACACTCATTAACGAGTACAAAATAAGTATGAAAACAACTGGATCTCTCTCTCTCTCTCTCTATTTCTCTCTCTTCAATAGGGCAAACGCACCCAGTGGCAAAAACAATGCTGAACACACTTGTGCCCATACCATGCTGCTAATATCCAGAGATAATAATACAAAATGAACAATCACACTCGTACCCTGAGGCTTTAGCTATTAAAACTCCAGTGCAACGTCGTGTGTCCCTAATAAGTTCAAAATCTCTGAATCGGCAGGAAAAGGGGTAAATTTAGTTATCAGTGCCACCAGGTGGCAATACTTTGCTCTAGTACATTTACTCATGCAGCTGAGAGGGGGGAAGTGAACCTACATGCCTGAAAGATGCCTAAAAGTGAACAGAAGTGATCTTTTGTTTGGTGTGAGCCACTTCAAATCAACGTTTCTTTTAAAAGATGTTGAGAAGTACGTCAACAGGATGTTGTTCTTCTAATGTGATCTGCAGGCTGAAAACAAAACACAACACAAGCATTCACAGGTAATGGTGGTTTACTGAAATGTCTCTTTTTTGAAGTGGCATCTTCATCAAGTCTGTTAGAAGGAATCATGTAGGAATTAGTTTCAAAAACTCTAACTGTCAGTGTTTCCTTTTATTTGTTTAATAGGATTTGAATGTCATGATTTACTTTGTTTACACAAGAGAGATATTCATGACACAATCTATCAAACTGTCATGCACGATTTAATTTCTTTTATTCACCTCACCTGCATGTTTTGGACTGTGGGATGAAACCGGAGCACCGGGAGAACATGCAAACTTTACAGAGAGGGAACCTAGGACTATGCCGTCAGATCCGTGTCAAAACTCAGGGGTGCAAATTTTAACATCTGTTTTTGCGCTGCGAGAGAGGTTTTCATGCTCGCAAGAGAGGTTTTGGTGATTGGACCCCCGTTGCGCACACGAAACATTAAAATTTGAGTTTTGACATGGATCTGATGCCATACAAGACACAGATGGGTCAGTAAATCAATGCAATCCATCGCCAATCCATCGCCAATCAATGCAATCCAGATCGTGATGTCGTCAATCATGTTTCTTCAGATGTATGCAATTTTTAGAAATAATAAATGACCAGAAGCATTTCAAATAACTCCACACAGCTGCAGAAGTAGAGGGTGCAGGTACTGGACTGGCCTGCCTGCAGTCTTGATTTGTCACCAATAGAGAACGTGTGGAGAATTTTGAATTGAAAAGTGTGACGATGGCGAGCCCATACTGTTGCACATCTTGAGACGTGTTTGCAGGAAGAAAGCTAAGAGGACACTAAATCACTAAATTTGGTATCATGTCTGCCAAAATTATATTTTAAGAGTGATGAAATGTATTACTGTTCTTTGACTCCCAGCACAGCTGCCTGCATGCTCAATGCAAACTTGTAAGTAAACGTAGATATTTGTTTAAAAAGTTAACACTGCTAACCATAAAACATGTCTAATCTTCTTACAGTCACAGTTTGCATTGATAACCAAGTAAATGACTGTGGTGTTTGAACATTTTACATGTAAACCTCGACCTTACCTTTGTGACATGTTCCACCTTTCATAGGAATGGAGGTTTATTAATAAATGAAATGGTTGATCAGAAATATTTTTCAGACTTTATGTGATCAAAGTAAATGTAAATAAAAAAAATCCATGTTTTTCCAGCTTTTATCATTTTTGCATACTATGTGTTTATACAGATTATTTTTTTGGATTAAGGTATGCTTTTGGGGTTCATATGTTTCTGTGCACTTCTTAAGACTCACTTTATGAGCACAGAAAACCACCAGCATTAGTCAACCAATCATAAATAAGTACTGTAATTAGCAAGCTATGCCTTAACACAAAATGACCATGTAGAACTTTCTGCACTACCAAGTAATCACCAAAGTTGTTGTTTGTATATTACTGACTCTTACGTTTCAACCCACAATAAATCTTCTACAGCAAAGGACAGAAACCATTAAAATGTTAAAACTGCCCATGTTCTCTACCAGTGTATGTAAACCTTTGACCTGGACCGTACATCTTTGTCTACGTCTCTTGCTCGCTCTCACTTGGCTATTTTAATCCTCCTCTCTATATTTGAACCCACATGAGACGCCTTTAATAAACCACCCTATGTCGCTTCGTGTCCAAAATCCTATTCCTCTCAGAGTTCATTACCAAGCTTTGTATTCTTCTACAGGCTTCACAGTACCTTCCTGCAGTGCATCATAAGATGCCACAATAACAAAGCTTCTAAACATTTCATACTAAGTCTGTGGGCATTACAGAGAAGTCGATGCCCTTTTCTGCTGTATCACACTTCGCCTTGTGGGAAGCTTTTTACTAGATTTCAGAAAATGACTGCTGGGAATCGCTTCCATTTTGCCGCAAGTGCATTAGTGTGACTGGGCATCAAGGTCTAGAGTAAGAAATGATTTAATGTAGACTGATGTCAAGGTCAGGACTCATTTTATGGGTCATTTAACTAAGGCTGTTTGGATTGTGGAATCCGTTTGACTTTGGCTTAAATGCCAGGAACTTTTTTATTTTTTTGACCAGTGACCCATTTTAGTCTGGGTCATTTGATTAAGGCCTGATTGGAAATTGTGTGGATTCACAGGATATTTACATTTACAGCATTTAGCAGATGCATCTATTTAAAGCTATTTACTGTGTCTCTATGACCGGAGGTTTAACTGAGCCAACAGACAAATAAGATCCATGGTTTAACTGCGTCTCCTGACAGTTATGACCTGTAGTTAGGAACTGTGTCCATGGAACCGCCCCCATAGTTAAGCTGTGCCACCTATCATAATTGACCTTAAATGATTCAACGCTTCCAATAAGACTTCCCAAGAATGGCAACTTGACGAAGGTCTCGGCACCCTTCTGATTAGTAGTCCAGAACATTATCCATTAAGCGACTCCTGCAACACAAATATATTCACCCACATCCAGGAAGATCTGAAATCTGATCAAACGTGAGCCTTGAACCCGGCTTCCTGGGGCCAATGCTGGACCAAACACACACGTCCAGCTGAACCCGCAGTTTATTTACGCAGTTACTAAATACACATTAAAGATTCTCTCTTTTCACTTTGTCAGGATTTTTCATGTACTCCACTGACTTGACCTTGACATTCTCTCTCTCTCTCTCTCTCTCTCTCTCTCTCTCTCTCTCTGTCTCTTTTTACCACCCTGTCACACACACTCCTGCTTTCTCTCTCTCCCCTCCCCCATCCTTCTTCTGCACTCTTTTTTGTGCAGCGTTTCTCTTTTGCGCACTCTCCATCTTCCTCATTCCTTCTCTCTCTCTCTCTCTCTCTCTCTCTCTCTCTCTCTCTCTCTCTCTCTCTTGCACTTTATCTCCTCATTAATCTGTCTCTGTTCTGTCCATCCTGTAATTGGCATGCTATCGACTGACTGCATGCTACAGTTACGCTGCCGCAGCACTGTGTGTGCGTGTGTGTGTGTGTGTGTGTGTGCGTGTGTGTGCGTGCACCTGTCACTTTTAATGCTGATCCAGCCGAACTCAGATCAAATGCCATCTAATTCACCCTCAAACACTAATGCTTTAAAATGTTTGGACAACAATAATTATAATAATCATGACAACTGAATCATGGTTAGCTGTGGTCCTTGTGTGTCTGGGGGCAGTGTTGTACAATGGGTCATATTTGTCAGGCGGAATAGTTCACAGTTAATCTCTTGGTCTTGTCTGGAGCACAGTTAAACTGGGTCTTGTTATTCAAGGGACACAGTTAAACTCTGGGTCTTCTTTTTCGAGTGACATGGTAAAACCATGAGTTTGATTTGTCTGGGAACACAGTTGAACTCCGGGCCTTGTTTGGGTGAGTTTTTGACTGGTCACTTGACTGGGCTCATTTGAGTAAGGATGTATTTGGCTATATTTGACTAACTAAGAGCCCTGTTTGACTGGTGTTGGGTGGGGTGGGGCAGTAGTGTCCCTACTCCTCTGATGATACTGCACCACTTATGCGACCTCACTTATTCAAATATACTGGGACACACACACACACACACACATGGATGAGCAGAGTGAAATCCTCAGTGAGTGCAGGAGTGTAGAGTTGCTGACTCCAGAGTTTAGTGTTTGTGTGTGTGTGTATGTGTCTGTGTGAGAGAGAGTTGGGGGGGGGGGGTTGTAAATGCAAAGGTAAGCATTTAAGGCAACCTAAACTAAGGAAATAAAGGTACACTTTAGCTGAATCATTCTTATTTACAAAAAACTGTTTGGTAAGAAGCGTGTACAGTACGTTGTAAATCGTATGTAGACACCTGACAACATATTTCTTGGAGGTTCTGTTTAAAATTCAATTAATAGAAGTTTATGGCATCAAGCCTCCACCACTTTCAGCTATAACAGGCATTATATCAATTTCTAATCTTTTGTGCCATAGTTGTCCATGTGGTCGAGCATGTGTGAGCGTAGGCACTCATGCTTGATGAGAAGGCCTGGTTTATAATCGACATCTCTGTTCCCATGAGCCTCTGCACTAAAACCGGCACTTTATTGCTTCACTAAATGTTTATTGCTGATCACTTGGATGCAGGAAACGTAGCATCTGTCTTATATAACGACCTCTAAACCAATGCTGATGTTAAGATGTAATGAGAAGATACACAAATGACGCAAAACATTAGGACCACCCAACAAAATGTGCGTGGTGGTTTCTATTTCACAAGAATCGTTCATATCACAGGCTGGGATGTATTAAGTGTTGGGTTGGTGGTAGCTACTGGTAGTATACATCTTGATTGCAGCATAAAAACCTGATCATGGAGATCTTCAGACAAAGCCATATTTGGTCTGGTAAAAAACCCAGTGAGCTAACTTACTTTCTTACTCCCTACATAGGCTGTCTCAGGTGAGATAATTCTAATAAGACGTTGCCTTATAAAGCTGGTTAATTTAACACACTAGAGACAGATTACATCTTAATGAACCGACTCAGCTAGTCGTATGCCGTTCAAACCAATGGGATGAGGTGGCATAACACACTAGCATGTCAAATAGCATCTCTCTCTGTACAGAAAATGGTTAAATTTACACTGATAAGCCAGAATTTTCAAATAAATCACACTTGGACGCCTTTATATTAATTAAAATCAATGTCAATATATTAATATAATAACAAACTACCGGACAAAATCAAGCTACCTCACTAGGCAGTGTTTTAAGGCCTCTAAGAACTTGGACCATCTTCCTCTCTGTCTATCTAGAAATCTCAATATGATAATTAATTGTTTGATTTATATAGCGCCTTTCTTATACCCAAGGTCGCTTAACAATAACACATAATTAGCTGTTTACAGATGTGAAATGATGAAAATATTTAGAACAGTGGTATGTCAGGTTGAGTTTTGAAGGATAAAAGTGATGAGCAGTGACTGAGAGATTGAGGTAAAGAGTTTAGGGGCCATGACACTTGAAAGCTCTTCACCGAGAGTGGTCTAAGGCTGTGATGGCAAGGAGGCTATTTTTGGGTGGACCTGAGCATGCAGGCTGGGCAGTATAAGTGTATAAGCTTAGCTAAATAAGAGCAGCAAGAGGAGTTTAAACTTAATTTGCTTTAGAGGTAGCCAGTGTATCTGATAAAGAATATGAGTGGGCCATTTTTTTAACCAGTAATAACCTTCTGTGAGAAGGGTTTATGAACAGACACTGGTCCATAATCCACCCGTAAATACAGGAGCTAGTGTCCATTAAGATTTTAAACACACACACAAACACAGTCTATATAGATAAACTGAATTAAAAAAAATACTCTCAATAAAGTGACCATGAGAACCCTGCACTTAGTACACTCGACCAGCTCAAGGCTGCAATCAATAAACATGACCACTCAAATCCATTTCCTGGTTCACAAAAAAAAACATTTTGGTAGATCTGACCAGCCAGATTCCTCTTACATAAGAGTACTGGAGGAACCCTGCTTCTCAGATACAAATTCACAAACAAGTGTATTGTAAAATATAATAAAAAAAGCTGAGCTGTGTTGGTGTTTCATCAATGGTGAGTAAAAATCTGTTCCACTGCACTCAAACAGTCGCAGGGACAGGTTGACTGAGGACTAAGGAACAGATGAATGCCGCCATAAACAGGAACATCCTTGTACAAAATCCACTCCTGTGTTCATATAAACTCAGACTGTAGTGGCTTCAGGGCAAGTCTCTGGATGTCCTTGTCTGTACAAGTCAAAGTCTAGGCTTAAACCACAGCTATTATCTTTAGAGACTTGAAGAGGACAATTCTCAGATGCTCATTGTTTAATCCTACAGTGCTTGAGATGATTTGCCATTAAGAATGGAATAAAATGCCCAAAATGGTAAAACCCAAAAGGCCTGTAGAGAAATTAAAGATGACCTGGAGTTGGAATACAGTATTTTGTATTTATTTAATCAGGGGAAAGTTTCTGTGATTCTCTGTGCTCTTGCATCCATGAGGAAAGTACTCTCAAGTGATTTTGATATGATTCCATCTCTCCAGATGTCTTCCCTTGAGCAGATGGGATCTTCTAGAAAGACGATGTGACACAACGCACGGCTAGAAATATCCCACCCTGATCGGAAAAGCATCAGCAAGGCTTTTTAAGTGCTACTTTGGCCCCTTAATTCGCAAGGTTTGATCCCCATTGAGTGTCTGTTGGATCACCTTGATGGTTGTTTCTGTGATAGTTGAGTCTCTCCCTCTGGATATAACTCACACATAACATGGACTTACGGCTTAGGGCTCTATCCACATTCTTTTGGTCATTTTAAAGAGTTTTGCCTCTGGCAGATGAAGACCTGGTGTGTAAAAACGGGCAGCTACATTTTAGTTTGAGAAATGATGTACGTTAAAAAATGTCGGACGTTGGATCTTCTAGCAGCGTTTGCTAATTTACCATCACAAAAAAGAAATAAACTAGCTAATAAACAAAAGATTTGAAAGTCCAGCTTTCATTTTTAGCCCTGGTATTGATTATTGTTCCCATTTTCCTTTCATAATCAACTTTTCTGTTCATAACTGGAGGTAATTGTGAGATGAAGGTCTGCTAGACATGCTAATGAAGGTCGTGTGTGATAGAAATGTGAGATATTCTTTCATAGTGTGTGTGTGTGTGTGCGTGTTCATGCATTCCTGCGTGCTAAGCTAAACTTATACATGCCCTTGACTTATGAACACACACACTTCTCATAATGAGCTATTGAAAAGGACTTATTGAGGACATTTGAAAAGTGCAAATTGGATTTGCGACAGAGAGAGAGAGAGAGAGAGACTTGAGAGAGTGTGTGCGTGTGTGTGTGTGTGTGTGTGTGTGTGTGTGTTTGTGTTTAGCTTGGGTTCATGTGTGGTTTTTAAATATTTTATGGAGGTTGTTCTTCAGTAGAAGGCTAACAAATGTATTTTATTTTAGGGATGCAGCAGGTCTGGTACCACTTTCTACCTCATGTACCATTTACTACTGACCAACACTCGTCTCTGGTCTTGTCTCTTTTAATTACTTGTTTAGAAATGTTAGATTAGAATGTTTTTTTGCATTTATTGTTGGCTTTTTTGTATTTATTCTTCTGTGTGTTTGTTGTGTGTTGTACCGTGGTCTCTGAGGAACGCTGTTTCGTCTCAATATGTACTTGTATGTAGCTTGAATGACAATAAAGACTCTCTAAATGACCACATGGTCCACTGGTAATTTAGACCCTGACCTGTTCACTTACTACAACCATCAAACCATGTGACCATTCCTATCCTACCCAGACACCCGAAGACTCCGCCCCGATTCTGCACGTACAAGTTCACGTGACTTTTAAAACACTTACACACCCAGACACAACAGAATGAGAGAACTTTGAGAAAAAAATGAAAAACTTTGTATTGAAAAGTCAAGTTGTATTAGTGTTTTATAAGTGATAAAATAAATGGCTGTTCTACTGCACTCAGACCCCGATGCAGACAGAAAGAATTGGAACACAGCCCATTTCATGGTGCTGAATTGGATCCAGATAGTTGTGTGTGTGTGCGTGTGTGTGTGTGTGTGTGTGTGTGTTGCACAAATCCGATTATTCTTATTTATTTTTAAAGTGCCCTTTGTGTGCATTGAGCTTCTGTTGGAATATAGTGCAGACCGCCACCAGTTTGTGAGTGCGTCCATACCGTGCAGCTTATATAATAATTCACCTCAATAGATTCTGTATCTTTTTAATCATGAGTACAAGTATGTAGCTCAGTGGGTAGCGATGTCTCCTCACAGCAAGAAGGTCCTGGGTTCAAGCCCCAGACGGGGTGGTCAGAGTAGAGTTTGCATGTTCTTCCGGTGTCTGCGTGGATTTCCTCTGGGAGTCCCAAAAACATGAACTGGCCGTTCCCAAGCCAGGATAAAAAGGAGGGCTTTTATAGTTTTAAACTACGCTTGGTCTGTAATGCGGATCAGATAAAATAGACCACTAAATTCAGGAGCCACTGATTACACACACAGTCTATATAGATACACTGAATTTTAAATAGATCTACTCTCAATAAAGTGACCATGAGAACCCTGCACTTAGTACACTCGACCAGATCAAGGCTACAATCAATAAACATGACCACTCAAATCCATTTCCTGGTACACAAAAAAGTCCCTTTTGGTAGATCTGACCAGCCAGATTCCTCTTACATTTTAGTCCCAGAGGAACACTTGCTCCTTTGCTTACCTAACCACCCAAAACTTGCTTCTCAGTTACGAATGCACACACACACACACACTTATTTTTTAAAAGCTGTATAGGTGTTTTATAAATGCTGAATAAAAATCTGATCCACTGCACTCAGACCCCAATGCAGACAGAATGAATTGGAACACAGCCCATTTTGGTTCTGATACTGATCCAGAAAGTTGTATTTGTATGCAGTGCATGCATGCCAAGACTACTTACTATATTTACTTATGTGTGTGTTTGTTACTGTGTAGCGCTAACATGATAATTGATCTCGGAGGGTTTTTTTAAAAACTGGTCATGATGTTTCTAACACCCTCATACACGCAGACTGTTCTCACACAGTATTCTTTTCTTCTTAAACTGTTGTTTTATAATGGACACAATCCAGTCAGGCGTTCAATTGGCTATCGCTAATTAGACCTCAGCAGTATGATTATCAGTACAAAGCTGAAAGTTTACGGAGAAGCAATACACTGTGAGGTGAAGTTTATAACACTGATTATCACCATCACGGCTCCTGTTAGTAGGTGGGATATATTAGGCAGCAAGGTAACAGTTTATCTACAACGCTGACATTAGAAGCATAAAAAATAGGTCAAGAATATAAACAAGTTTGACAAGGGCCAAATTGTGATGGCTGGATGACCTAGCATTTCCAAAACCACAGTTGTGTGTGGTGAGTATCTATCAAAAGTGGTCCAAGGAAAGAACAGGGGTAAACCGGTGACAGGGACATGGGCATCCAAGGCTCGTTAATGCTTGTGGGGAGCGAAGGCTGTCAGATTGGCTGGTTTGGCTGGTTGGATAGCAAAAGGGGAACCAAGACAATATTAGGAAGGTGATAATAATGTTATGACTGATTGCTGTAAGTTATTATGAAACGGCTAACAAAAGTCTATGAAGTAAAACTTCACCCTGATGCTTTATTGGCGCCTCTCACTGTTTGGCAAAGAAAGCAATTGTTCAAATCCCGTCTGTTTAGCGTGAATCAAAATGTTCTAGAGCATCAATCCAGTTTTAATCCAGGCCACAACATCTTAATAATGGACTTGTCCTCCAGCCATCTCTTGGTTGACCTGTTCCTGCACATCATCATTATTTTGCTGAAAAATGACTGCCTATCTGAAAATATATGTTTTTCTCAATTTAAAGAAGCAAGCTGTTCTGTGAAACTTCAATCCCAGAGAAACAGCTCATCAGTAACCTGAAATGCCCCCACAATATGACACCCTGTAAAAACACCAGCAGCACAGACGGAATCTTTCCCTGAGACTGCTAGAAGAAATCGAAAAATAAAATACTGGTTTCAGAAGTTCAGCGAAGTTCAAAACAAAACTAATGTCAACTAAAGATGGTATTAATTGATTAGGTGATAACAAGCTAAGCAGGCCAACATGCAGCTATTTTATTTCCAAAAAATACAATTAATAATTTACTCCATCTTGTACTTCTGCTACTAATGTGAATAATTTCGGCTGCTGTTAGGGGTTCGGCACAGTGGATCGTGGTCCTCATTACTGATTTGACCCACATGCCCTTCCTGAGGCAACCCTCCTTTTGTCCTTGCTTAGAACCGGTACTACAATGCACTGGTTTGTTCAGCCTGGCAAAGCTGGTGTAACTTCTACACCCTGGAAAACACATTTAATCTAATTAACTGTAAACGTGTACATCAAGGGCGGCACGGTGGCTTAGTGGGTAGCACTCACAGCGAGAAAGTCCTGGGTTTGATCCCCGGGTGATCTAGGTCCTTTCTGTGTGGAGTTTCCATGTTCTCCCCGTGTTCCCGTGGGTTTCCTCTGGGTACTCACACAGTCCAAAGACATGCTACCAGGTTGATTGGAAACACCAGTGGTGTTACCATGTGCCTTGCACCCGTTGAAGGGCTGAGATAGACTCCGGCACCCCTACCCGACCCTAATTAGGAATGAAAGAAAATGAACTGAACTAAACTGAACTGAACTGTGTACATCAAAAAATTATCTCTTGTAGTTCGTGAAGCTTTGTGGATGAAGGTTTCATAGCCAGGTGACAACACACAATCTTTCCACTCATGTGGTGAGAACACATCCAGACCGGACTCTGGAGATGTTCCCATCAAGTCTAATAGATGAACTCCATTGCATTTGTTGGCCAAATTCTGCTTAAAATAAAGTAAAAGTATTTGGACCTGGTATGTGTTGGGACCTTATGTCTGGCATTGTAGAAACAGCTCTGAGAATGTTATTGTTGGATGAGTGAATTTGTTAGGGAAAAACTTTTGGCCTGGGGAGATCTCCGACCTTTTATTTTTGTTAGAAGTGAAATGCAAACATTGGTGAAGAATGAAAAGAATGTGCTCGCACTTGCATGATGGTGCGGTGTGAAGTAGGAAGTGTAATAAATACAAGAACTGTTTCTCGGGATGAATGTTTTATAGCCAACCGGCAGCACACGATATTTACATTCAACTGGAATAAAACCCACCCAGACTGGGCTCTGGAGCAGTGTACACATGTTCCCATTACGTCTAAGAGACAAACTCAAATCTTTAGGTTGCATTTGTGTCCAAATTCTACATAAAAAGTTATTTGGACCTGATTTGTGTTTGGAGCTTCATCTAAACTTGGATGGGTGAGTTTGTTGTGGAATAACTTTTGGCTCGAGGAGATCCCTGACCTTTTATCTTCGTGAGAAGTGAAATGCAAACACCAGACTTGCACAAGAACTGTTTCTGAGGGGTTTTGTGGATCAAAAAATTATAGCCAAACCACAACACATGTTCAAGTGGTGTAAAACACCCCCAGACTGGACTATGGAGCAGTGAAAAAAATGTTCCTATGTCTAACAGATCCTCAGATTGCCTTTGTTTATAGTTTGTAGTATTTGGACCTGGTGTTGGCGCAGCTTGAAGGTCTTGTGATGGAATGACTTTTGAAGAAGGCATGAAGAGACCTCTGACCTTTAATCTTTGAGAAGAAGTGGAATGCAAACATCAGTCCAAATTCTTGGCCAGAGTCAAAAAAAGAATGAATTCACACTTAGTCCAGTCCGACACCCTGTTGATGTGCAGCCTCCCAATTCTTCTGTTGACGTTGTTTCCACAGGCAGCTTGGAACCTGGTAGCGAGTGTGTACGTGTGTGGTCTCATGGCTGAGCCGTTACTACTCCAGCAACTCGGTTCATTGCATTTGTGTCCTTTAATTGTGAAGCTAGAGCTTTCAGGAGCGACAGCCTAGAACAGAGGCAGAGTAAGGTTAAACCTTTTCACTGCCATGCTGCCATTCTACTGCCAGTGTTTGCCTAAGAACATTTTTATCACAGTTCAATTCACCTGTTAGAATGGCCCAGGCTGAAAAGCTGAATTTGCTAATTAAAAGAAGTGCGTCCACGTTTGTTTTGCCAGGTACTAAATGAGTCGGTGCAGCAGTCCTGCTCTTCACTGCGTAATGAAATCATGTTCATCTGTGCTGTTCAGTGCAGATTATAGGAAAGATTTAGATCTCGAACAAGATGTCCTTCTATATATTCTTTATATTCGTTTTGTCTCTGCGGAGGAAAAAGCATATAGTCGCCTCTTTTATTCTGCCGCATGCTCATTCATCAGAGACCGAGAGCCAGCAGGTAAAAATAGAGAAGCTCTTCGTGTTGGATGTAAGCCGAGGTCAGATTCATCTCCCGTGATTAAATAGGGAGAAAATCTTTTCATACAGACCACACGGGATTTATGGAAATATTGATATACAATGCAGTATAGACATTTACATTAATGAGTAAAAATATTCATTATGTAATATGTAAATCACTCACTTTCTTAACTGCTTATCCAGTTATTGGGTGGGGGGCTGGATTCTATCCCAGCTTTTCAATGGATGCACAGGATCACCCTGGATGGAGGGCCAATCCATCACGAGGCAGACACAAGTTCACCTTCAGGACAATTCAGTCTCAAATAACCTGACTGCATGTTATTGCAGGAGAACATGCAAACTCCACACCGAAAGGACCCGGACCGCCCTATCTGAGAATCGAACCGAGGACCTTCTGGCTGTGACGTGGCAGTGCTAATCAGAAAATATCAAATGTACAGATTTCTTAATAAGTTATAAAAATAAATCTGGAAGCACATTTTGTTTCATATTAATGTTTCACCTCGGGTGGCCCGGTGCGCATCATGGTCACCCAACAGTAAGAAGGTCCTGGGTTTGATGTCCAGGTGGAACAGTCAGGGTCCTTTCTGTGTGGCATGTTCTCGCTGTGTTTAGAAGGAAACACATAAAGAGATAACACCACTGGGGACTCAAATTTTACAGTCTTCTCATTTATATTTTCAGCATTTAGCAGACATTTTTATCCAAATCAACTCTCAGTCTAAGCAACCATGGGTTAAGGCCCTTGCTCAAGGACAAGAGTGACAGCCTGGCAGTGGTAGGATTGAACCACCGGTGTTCTGATTCAAATGACAGTATCTTAATGCAAGGCTACATCTGCCCTACTGTTCCGATAGGTTTGGTTTGGGAGTGTGTAAACGTGGCTGAAGCGTAGGTTATGCTTGTGCAACTGTGATGTGTTTGATGTTTCGTGAATATTGATGGGTATGTCTTGTGGTCACATAGTGAGTCTCTCTGGAGATTAATTATCTAAAACACAGCAGAAAGATCTGATCTGTTCTGAATCAGGTGTGTGTGTGCGTGCGTGCGTGTGTGTGTGTGTGTGTGTGTGTGTGCAGCTGTGAAGTTTTCAATACATCTCTATTCTATATGCACGTTCACATACCAGCTGTTTGCACCCCTCCTCTGATGAGGCTTTTCTGCAGTATTTCAAGCCAAGTGCTGCTTACATACTTTATAGAAGCATGTCTGTTTTAAACAAGGTGCCATCTGAGGGTCGACCAATTAAAATGGGTTTTCAGCCTTGTTACGAAACAGGCGTTCCTGCCACCACTTCACCCTACTCACCCCATTCACACACATCTAATTACCAGTTTCAGCTATTTACACATTTTACAGAACGTCTTTTAATCCGAAGTGACACTACATGATGTGACAATACGTCCTATTAGGATCTTGGACATATTTTTCCCCTAAATCAGTAAATAAATAGTTGTTATTTATTAAAGTGATAACATACTTGTATTCTACTCGTCTGTTCCAAAACCAAACCTTCCGTCCAGTGAAGGTGTCCGTCTGGCTCATGCTGCCTTCTGGCCAAGTGTCCTCTCTCTTGAAAACCAAAATATTGGATGCAGATAATGAATATTTATCGGCTTAATGTTGGCAGCTTTGCAGTGGTGGTGCTTAAACTCTTGCCAATCGGATCAATAATCCAGTCCTGACCCACTGAGCCACCATTTCATTTTACATCTGGATTTTATACCCAAACAGCAGCACACAATTTTTACAGTCAAGACGTGTAAAACACACCCAGACTGGACTATGGAGCAACAAAAGGTCTGATGATGTCTAAAGAATGATCTCGGATCAATACATACACATAAATATAAACTATTTAGAACTTGTAGGGTGGTTCGGTGCTGGGTCTTGGGTTCAGGGTTAAGTTTCCAGGTGGAGTGATATGGGAGCTTTTTGTGTTATTTGTATGTCCTCTTGTCTATGTGGGCTTTCCTGTGGGAGATCAAGTTCCGTCCCACAGTCCAAAAACGTGCAAGTGATGAGATTCAGAGAAACAAAACTGTTTATTACTCAGGAATCTTGGGTTTCCAGAAACTACACGTCCTGTCGTGTATGTAACCGAACTGTGACATCAAAATACTGAGGCGTAAAACACACCCAGACTCACCTGGACTCTGGAGCAATGGAAGGACGTTCCATAACCTGGATCCTCAGCTATTGTTGCCCAAATTCTCTTGTAGAAAAGCTCTGAGATTCTTGACCTTTGATATTTGCGATGCATCGGAATGCCAACCTTAGGCATCACACAACATTGTCACTTGTATAGAAGGGAATTCCCACAGTCATTATTCAAATTTTATGAGTAAAGCACCGGACAAAGGGAGGCTGGTTATAGAAGTGAACTCCGTGTTACGGATGCTCCGGTGTCCACATACTTCTGGCACCGGTGGGCGATCTGTGTTTGCCAGAGATTAAGTGATTAAGTGCTGTTTTGACCTGAATGGGGAAAGTGAACAACAGAGATTGATTTCTCAAAAGTGTCCCAATTCCTAGAGGTCCTGAGGCCAAAGAGCAGTCAACACACACACCTTGAGGAAGAAATTTCCTCATTTCTGGTCATGCTTGGATTTTCTGACCTGGACTGTAATGAAAAGTCAAATGTCACACACACACACACACACACACACACACACACACACACACACAAACTGTAGTGTCAGCACATTACCCACACTAGGGAACACTGCGCCATTCATGAAACAATTCAAGCAAAGGCTAGCCTGTCTTTTTTTGAGGGGGGCAGTGTCAGGTCAGTGTCACAGTGGACTCAGACTGCCCCTCTGGCTTCCCTGTGGCACAGTTATTTGCCCATTAAGTAGTCGGGAAGCTTGTTTGCTCACCTTTTCTGTCGGTCCGCATACCCGCCCACTTCTTGCCTGTCCGGTCGCCCGTTCACCCACTCAGGGGTAGGTGGTTGAGTTTGTGCTGGTCTATAATGGCAGGTGTGTGGCACATGTTACCCCCACACACTCATACACCCCAGTAATTAGTGTATTTAGGTATATTGCAGAATTTCCTTTGATCCAAAGCCACCCACTGTTGAATGTCAAATATATTTCAGCGGCTCTCGCATTATTATGAAGCATCATTAGCACAAGAACTGTCTCTCAGGAGCTTCTTGGGTCATGGTTGCCCACTACTAGCTTGTCCACTTGATTGCATACTGACCGGATAAATGTGGAATCTTAATTCTCTTATTGTGTGTGTGGTCCAGTTTGTGTACCTCAGGCTGGTGGTCTGTTGTGTGAGAGGTTTTTGTGTGTGGTCTTGTTTGTGTATCTGTTTTGATGGTTTGCATTCTCTCTCTCTCTGTGCTTGTGTGTGTGTGTGTGTGTGTGTGTGTGTGTGTGTATGAATAGATTCTTTGGCTTCCTCACATTTTTAACAGCTAAGTTAAACCCCAGTGTTTTAGTGGACATGCCCAGACTTCCGTTACTACAGCACCAACTACCACACACACACACACACTCTCACACACTCTCACACACTCACAGTACCACAATTACGTTGGATGGTTTTAAAGGCTCCTGAGAATTACAAGTGCATTCCTTCCCTCGATTTACTGTTCTAGAAGTTCAGCATGTTGGAGCACAAACCTCTCTGACATCACCACTTGTTCATTAGTACATTCGGGCGTTTATTTTCCTGGTCAAATGTGTGATGGGTCCAGCATCACCTGAAAAGCTTAGCCCCAAACAAAATTAACATCCTCGACCAAGTTGAGGCTTATCACAGAGCATCACTTAAGCTTACTTTCTTACTCACATTAGAGGGCAGTTAAAAGCAATCAGTCCACCTTCTGGACATAATTTCCAAAGACGCACACCTGACTGTACAAGGTCCCATAGTTGACAGTACATGTCAGAGCAAAAACTAAGCCATTAAGTCCAGTTATCTGTAGACGTATCGAGCCAAAGATCTGGGGAAGGGTACAGAAAAGATTGTGCACCATTGAAGGTCCCAGTGAGCACAGTGGCTTATCCGTAAAAGAAGTTTGGAACCACCAGGACTCTTCCTAGAGCCGGCCGCCTGGCCAATCTGAGTGATCGGGGTAGAAGGGCGTTAGACCGAGATGCACCGCTCATCACCTGGTCAGTACAACCCCTACAGTGAAGCATGGTGGTGGCAGCATCATGCTGCGGGATTAGAAGGAACTGAGAGACTAGTCAGGAAAGATGAATGCAATGATGTACAGAGACATTCTTGATGAACTCCTCCTCCAGTTCTCTGGACCTCAGATTGGGGGAAAGGTTTATCTTCCAACAGGACAGCGACCCTGAGCACACAGCCAAGATAACAAAGAAGGGGTTTTGGGGCGACTCTATGGATGTTCTTGAGTGGCCCGGCAAGAACCCAGACTTGAACCCGATTGAACATCTCCGGAGAGATCAGAAAATGGCTGTGCACAGAAGATCCCATCCAACCTGATGGAGGTTCTGCAAAGAAGAATGAGAGAAACTGTCCAAAAATAAATGTACCAAGCTTGTAGCATCAAAGACTTGAGGCTGTAATTGCTGCCAAAGGTGCTTCAACAAAGTATTGAGCAAATGCTGTGAATACATATTTACATCTGATTATTTTTTGTTTGTTTTTTTATTCTTAATAAATTTGCAAACAATCTTTTTTTTCACTTTGTCAGTATGGGGTATTGTGTGTAGAATTTTTAGGGGGGGGGGATCAATTTCATCCATTTTGAAATAAGATAAAAGACATGTAACATAACAAAATGTGGAAAAAGTGAAGCACTGAATACTTTGCTGATGCACTATAGTAGGCATCTGTTGCCAGCGGTTACCTTGCTGCTTGTGCCCATAGTAACAGTGTTTCCATGGCTTTTGGCAAACTTGTAGAAAACAAAGTTTTGTGTTTGTGCATGTGAGTGAAACTTTTGTTTTTGTGCATGGTGTACAACACACAATAATTTTTAAGAGTCTCAGAAGGTGATTTTTTGGGCACGCCAACGTTTGTTTCGACTTCTCTCTAACTGTATTAAGTGCTGTACAAACCCCATTTCAAAAGTTGCCATTTACTGTTTATTTTTCATTAAAAAAATGCACAAAGGAGATGATGCTGTATCAGCTGGTTGTGGGTAGCATTGTCGCCTCACAGCAAGGAGGTTCTGGGTTCGATTCCCTGGTGGACCAGTCTGGCATCTTTCTGGCAGGAAACTTTTCCCTGTGTGTGTTGGTGGGTGTGGATGGGCTTCCTCCTAGAGCTCCAGTTTCATCCAAATGAAGTGAATTCTCACTCATCCAGCCTTATTTCTTATCCACTCAGGGTCATAGTGGGTGCTGGAGCCTACCTTAGCTTTTCAAAGGGCGAGAGAACACAGAAACAAACAGGACGGGGCAGCAGTCCATTGTACACACACACACACACACCATGACACCCCCCACCCCCGAGAGTCTGATCCACCACTGCTCCATCACTCA
>JAYDZG010000012.1:3188323-3202733 GCA_034509265.1 Microcambeva bendego
ATTAACTTCAATCCAGGACTGAAAAATCAAAGTAGACCAGCAGAGGGCGACAGAGAATGGCTATTTTGACCACGCATGCGCACCTAGGCACCGATAATGTGCATCTCTGCGTATTACTCATGAATCTATTACTCATGAATGTAGTCAGCATCCTTTACTCTGTAAATTATTCCATACTCTTTACAATCATTATTGTTTAAAATTACATTATCTGTTTATCAATACCATCTATTTATCCAACTCTCACCAGTATCTGTTTAAAATCATCATTACCCAGTTTAATCAACATCATCAGTTTAATCTTTTTAATAGTCTTTAGTTTGCGTCTTTTCAACTTGTCTGGTCACATTTGTGCATCAGAAATAAGATTTAATATAAGGTGGGACTTTTCTTTAGGTTCTGGAAGGAAAGCCCATATATGCAGATTGTTTTGGTAACCTGGTTCCTCTGACTAAAAGTGGGCAGCACCACGTGTTCAGCTTCTACGCTTTTAAAGAGAATCGACTGGCTCTCTTTATTAAGGTACAGTTCATAATTGTACATTAGGTACTATGTATACCTCATATATATTAATCACTGCATGCTTTGA
Organism: Microcambeva bendego; assembly: GCA_034509265.1. Lineage (NCBI taxonomy): Eukaryota > Metazoa > Chordata > Actinopteri > Siluriformes > Trichomycteridae > Microcambeva > Microcambeva bendego. Next base: position 3,188,913 of record JAYDZG010000012.1, read on the forward strand.
TTTACAGATCATTTGATTTAATTGAAAATCATTTCTTGATTCTTTACTAGATCCGTGACAGCGCCCAGGAGCCGTGTGGTCGACTGTCATTTACAAAAGAACCAAGAACCTACCGGAGCCTGAACCACAACGCCATCTGTAACCTTAACATCCTACTTCCTGTATATTCTAAGGTAACACACACCCTCTCCAGAATTATAATTTTTAGCCAAACCTTTATTGATATGTGGAAATAGCAACTGGGACCCTGTGTAAGAAGACAGATCTTGTTCTAAAGCTACAATAATGAAAAAGGAACCCAGTTTGCCAGATGCCTACACAAGGTAGAACAATACAATAAAGGGAAAATAAAAGACAAGGCCAAAATAACCGAAACAGCATAAGTAACACGTGTGATACTAAACAATTGCCGCCCCACTTTAAAGACAGCCAATAGATGGTCACAATATGGCAAGCTCTTGCAGCTGCTTGTGAGGACCAGTGACCATAGATCACACCCAGCCTGAGATTTTGTATGACGGACAAAAAAAGCACCAAGATTGAGTTTCGATAATAAAAATGAAGCGTGTGCATCGTGTCCCACCAGAAAACCAGACCGAATTGAGTCCAGCATTACAGCTCCAAGAGAGAGCTTCAAGAGGTCACCACACGAGGAGCTGGCAAGTATGCGAGGAAGAAACTAAAATAAATAGAAACACTCAACAAGGTCAATCATCTGCACCTTTATTCCACCATGGTTGGCCACGAATGGTGAAGCAGAATAACATGATTCTGTAAATGTTCCCAGCTTACATCTTTGAATCAGAGACACTGATCAGTAATCAGTAAACCAAACCTTGACTGGTATGCGGTTACACTGCTCATAAGCTGGCCTGGTGCACAATTGATGTCTTAGTTCATCTTAAAGGGGGTTGCGTGAGGTTGAGGTTATGACTCAGGAGTTCCAACATACGTCACTCATGTCTCTATAAACCTTGCTTATAACATAGAGGTGCTATACCTGTTACATAAACCTATACCTGTTTCATTCTTTATTTTTAGGAGTCTGATTCAGATCAAGATCCTGATGAGGAGGTAAACCCACATCACCCCCTCTAACTCAACAGAAATATTTCTTTAAAGTACTGGATGATTCATTATTGGGTGATTTCTTGTTTTTAGAGTGAAAAGACACACGACAAATGTAAGCCAGAGTGATTTTTACATTTCTAATAGCAACTGCATGTTCTCAGTACGTGTTAACTTAAATGAATACATTTTAGATTTATTTGATGGCGTCTCTTGAAACGGAGCGTTGATTTAAATGCTATGGCTGATATACATTTCCCTTTAGCTTTCAGTTCACATCATTAATAAATCATAACACGTCAAATCATTAACACATCTCACACAGCGTCATATTCTACACGCAGCACATGCCGTGTTTAACTCTCCCCTTGTCCACTTTTTTATGTGGACCTCAGATCTGCTACTGTAACAGAGTGGGTGGGATTTATTCGGCAGTAAGTGAACATTTGATCCTCAAAGTTGATGCTAGACGCAAGAAAAATGTGTGTAAAGATTTGAGCGAGTATGACAAGGACCAAATTGCTCACATTTCCGGTTTCCTACCGTTCCTTCTTTGGACCACTTTTGATAGATACTGACCTCTGCACATCTGGAACACCCCACAAGAGCTGCAGTTTTGGAAACCTGACGCTGGTCAATTGTTTTTGCTTCAACTTTGAGGATCAAATTAAGAGGATAATCAGTGTCATTTATATCACTTATCAATGAAATACCAATCAGTGGCAAGATTGCTTTTGTCCCAAGCTCAATACTTTTTTTAATTAAACAAACAACAAAACTTTTGTCTTTGATTATTTTTTTTATACCTCAACTGTAATTCTGACATCGTATCACAACTCAGGCGGCTGCACATGCTCAGTTTGCCATGGTTCACATGCATGGAAGTGTTTTTTGCCCCACTTGTGCTTTCAGCCTGCTTTACAGTGTTTTAAGGTTTGACATTACGATAATCTACCATCAGACTAACTAATCTGCTGTAAAACTTAAAGCTAACCCTTTAAAAATATTTTCATCTTTTAGTTTTAATGAGCATGTAATGAAACCACTGCTTCTTAGGTCTAAATCCCTTATTCACCTGAAACATGCATGATCATTCAGCTTTGCATGGAAATAACTTGACTTATTCATGTTTGTGTGCGTGTGGGTGTGTTTGCATTATTTCATTTTTTCATTTCATTACATCATTTATTTTTGTTTGCTTTTATGTACATTTTTTTTTAAGAATTCATTTGCATTGATACTCATCAGTCTTATAATAGACCATTTTAATAATTCAGCTCAAATTAGCCATAGCATCTGAATATGAATATTTATTCTTTCAATTTGAAGAGAATTATGATATTGCAGTTGTTTTATGTTTCTGAACAATCTTGAGATTGGCTGTGTTTCGCTGTTTCATTCATTGCTGCTCTGTGTTCAGATTTCTACTTTCTGAGTCACAGTTACATCAGAAACTTGCAGTTGTAGTAGAAGTTTGGGATTTGGTTCCATTTGCGATAAAACTACTGTATTTATAAGAACAGTATTATACTTGTATCAGCAGTGCACTGTTTCGGAATATGGTTTAAAGGTGCCTTGAATATTTACTATTGATTGTTGTCCATAATTTATTTTTCCGGCTGCTCCCATTAGGGGTCGCCACTGGTCCAAATCATTGACTTGGCCTGGTTAACTGGTTTAATCTCTGCCCTGACATTACCCTCTCTATGTATACAGGCTTGGCACCGGCACTACTAATGGCTAAGCACTTATTGAACAATTCAGTGTCACCAGTTAACCTGGCTGTGTGTTTCTAGACTGTGGGAGGAAACCAGAGCACCCGGGAGAAACCCACATGGGCAGGGGGAGAACATTTGAGCGAGTTTGCCAAGGGCGGAATTGTGATGGCTAGACGACTGGGTCAGAGCATCTCCATAACTGCCGCTCTTAAGTACTTGTAGAACTGATTTAGTAGCTATATATTGGGTAAATTACATAAAGAAATCTCTAGTCTGAATTAAAGTTGCAAAAATGTCTTTCCAATGTCCAAACAGCATAGTGCACCACTTCACTTTCTAAGCTCCCAATCCCAGCTTGGCCACTTTGCAGTAAGATGCTAACAGCACGTTTCTAGTGTGACCATGGCTTTAATCTTTCATTTCTTTTTTTTGTGATTGAATGAGAGCTTTAACATGTCTGAGCAAGTTATTTCCTGTTTATTATGTCATTTTTTTCTTTATTTATTACCTCTGCTTAGCTGTTATCCCCAGAATCCTTGAATGTAGGGATTTACTAACTGACTTGACCCCAATTCTCAAAACTGAAAACTGTACTGCTCCTTCCCTGACCAGTTTTTCACTGTCTTCTGTCCCCCATATCTCCCTTTTCTTCTGTAAACCGGTTTAATTAAGATGGGGATGAAAGTGAATCGACCGAATTCTCTACTCTGCACACACTCGTGGTGCATGATCCAGCCACACTCGCTAGTCCGGACCTACTTTCAGATATTTCTGATATGAAGCAAGACCTGATCAGGATGTCTGGCTTCCTAACTACAGATGTCTCAGAGATGTCGCTTGTGGAAGTCGAAGTGAGATCTGGCATGGACCAAGAGGAGCCTTTCGAAATTGTAGGAAAAGTAAAGGAGGACCTAGAAAAGGTTGGAAAGATTTTGCGTGCCAGTGCATCAGGTGAAGAAACTGAAACAGTGTTACATATTCAAGAGGATCATAATATGAAAGAAGAAACCATTGAATATGCAGTTGCTGAAGAACCAGTATTTACAGAAGTTAGAATTAAACGCTCTGCTAATTATGCCACCCCGTTAAAAAAGGATGACAGTGATATGGTTTCACATCTTAGCACTGACTTAGAAAACTATCTACAGAACTTGATTGTGTCTACTGATCCAGACCATCAAGAGAGTGCCGTTGAGGAGATCTTTAGTGAGGTCATTTTACCTCCAAAGTCTTACCCACCTCGCATCAAAAAGCCTGCCAGAAAGAAGCTGAAGGATAGAGACTTCCTAAGTTGTAGTTCAGAAGATGACCTGGAGAGAGTAAGCTCTGAGGAGTCACTGGATGGAGATATTATTCTCAGCGAATCTGGACTTCAACCGCCACCCAGAGAATGTGAGGTTGGACCACCACCGGTGTCACCAAAAGTCGTTGAGACTTCTATTGGCTCTATCAAAGATCGGGTTGAATTATTTAAAAAGAAAATGGAAGAGGAGACAAAAGTGGAAAGTCAGAAGATAGAAAAACAAGCCACCACCATACACAGCAGGTCCTTCTCTATGACAAATGACGCTGTTTTTAATATGTCACCCCCTAAATCTCCAAAATCCCCCAAATCTCAGACTGAAAGAATAGAGCAAACCATGTCAGTCAAGGAGCTCATGAGGGCCTTTCAAACCGGACAAGATCCTTCAAAGAACAAATCTGGCCTTTTTGAACATAAAGCTATCACAGTGTCCAATACATCAAGTATGGAGGATGCAGAAAAATCCATGGATGTAGAATTATTGACGGACCAATTCCGGACTGAGACTTGTCAGAGGCCATCTCAAGAAGCCTCTCAAACAGGTGAATACAGAATTAAACCTGAAATACAAGTGCAAACTTCTAACATGTCGGAATTAAAGGTTAAAGAAGTGACCTTCCTTATTGACGATAAAGTCATCAGACAAAATGAAGAAGATTCAGAAGAACACAGTCCAATTAAAGTCTCAACTGATGAATCAAGAGGTACGTTTGAAATTTGTAGCCCTGAAAGAGCGCACTATGAACATCAAGATACTCTACATGCTCGAAGGAGTTCTGATGAGCCACAGATTAGCCCAGACCGGAAACCTTCGGAAGACTTTAGTGCCGTTATTAGGGAGGAACTTGAAGAGAACCCAGAATATCAGCTGTTTATTAGATTAGCAAACTCCTCACAAATCAGCTACACAACCTACACAGAAACCCATATTACACAGAATGATGATCAATTGGAGCACAGTGCTAAAGGGTACTACTCCCCAAACCCACCAGACACGTTGGCTTCTGTAGGTCAAATGCATGACGAAGACTCATCTGACATCATTTCAAGATCGCCAAGGACCAGCTTAGGAGAAAGTGAAACATATGCTGAATTTGTACAATCTCCACAAGCAAGTGCCAGGCAGGGTCTATCACCTACCAATGAAGACCAACAAATAGGTAAATATACAGAAGAGATGTATATACAACTTCAAACAAAGGAAGAAGAAACCCAGGATGGTTATATGACGACAGTTCAACCATTTTCTTTCAGTAAAGTCCAAATTAAGCAGATTGACACTGACAGTTCTGGTCAGGGGATTTCTTCTGTGGAAAGTGTTAAGTCTGATGAACCTGTAACCGAAAATCTAGTTGAAACACAAATTCAGCGTTCTTTATACACTTTTTCTCCTCCAAACTCCCCTGATGTAAACCAGTTATTATCATCAAACGAAACAGAAACAGAGCAGGGTATACATTTTGAGCATGATCAAAGTCTCTACCAAAACTATGAAGTTTCATTTGAGGGAAATACACAAGAAATCAATCAGGCTTCCAGTGTCACAGATGAATATGCAGTGTCTGATAAATTTCAAACAGTTATGCAAAGCAACTGCACAACTTCACCGGGTGGACATGACTATGTAGACATCCCACAAACTTCAGTGCAACTATCATCATCGATAGAAATTGACAGGGCAACTATTACTGAGTTTAGAGAGACAGAGGACAAAGTCCAGTGTGAATATACTTCACATGTCCATAACCTTTCTTCAACAGAATTCCCAAGAGACATCAAAACAAATCAGGAAGATAGTTTTGAGGTTGAGAGTGAAACAATTGCTGAAGATGAAGATGATCACCATAAGGTTTCTGCTGTTGAAATAACTGAACACTTAGAAGAAATTGATGAGCGGTCCTTGACAGAAACGGATATTCACTGTGTAACAAGAACATCTATATCTGATGTTCTAGATTGCACCCACCCTGTAGGTCAAGAGATGGAATACAACCATGAAGCCACCCACCCTGTAGATCAAGAGATGGAATACAACCATGAAGCCACCCACCCTGTAGATCAAGAGATGGAATACAACCATGAAGCCACCCACCCTGTAGATCAAGAGATGGAATACAACCATGAAGCCACCGACCCTGTAGATCAAGAGATTGAATACAACTATGAAGCCACCGACCCTGTAGATCAAGAGATTGAATACAACCATGAAGCCACATCAATTGATGACACAAGACAAATTGATGAGGATTATAAAGTCATGAAGGAATCCGATTTTGAAAATCAGCTAATTAAGCAAAGCCTGTACTCTGAATCTCTCGCATATAGACCAGAAGATTCAGATAATATACATTCTGAAGAAAGTGCACAGCATGAATTATTGGACGTTACACCAATTAATGAGGACGTATTGGAGCCTGAGGGTACATGTTTGCCATCCGAGGAAGGTCTGGATAGGAGCTACAATGTTTGTGCAGTAGATGGAGCCAGTGAGGAAATAGCTGCTCCTGAGGAATATCAGGGAATTCACCAAAGCATTTACTGTGCAACTGGATCATCTGTATCTGATGAGCAAGATCACTTACAGATTTCAATATTAGATAAACCTGAACTTTTGTGCCAGACCGACACTCTGGATAATACACCAACCAAAGAAGACATATGTTATCCCAAGTCCCCTGACTCAATGGAATTTTTATCATCAACAGAAGTCAGAAGTCCAGTCCAACTAGAGCTCACATACACAGGTTTACAAGAGACAGAAGACCAGCTTGAGGAAGAACACCAGTATGAGTATATGTCTACAGTGCAGGAGTCGTCACCTACAGAAATCCAAAGACCGGTCCAAGATGAGCAGGGAATGAGCTTTGAGACCATTCAGAGTAACCAAGGTAATAATTTATCATATGAAGAAACTGACCAAATTGATGATGCTCAGGTAGTTGCTGATGAAAGTGAGGAGTCAACAGATTTTGACAAAACAGAGCAACTATCTTACTATACTTCACCAACTAAACCTGACAAACTAGATAACCTACAGCCAGTAACAATGGATGACCATGAAACAGCCTGTCAATGTGACTCACTGGAGACTACACCAATAAAAGAGGATGTATCATCACACAAGTCTCCAGATTCTATTGAACCCAGTCCAACCAGGGACTTTCAATGTCCAGATTCATTAGAGTCAAGTCCCATAGGTGAGAGACCAGCTTTGCAAAGTTCAGAGCAGGGAGCTGATGAATTTCACTATGCCGAGCTTAGAGACTTACCGTGCCTTTCACCTCCCTTTAAGCCTTACTCAAGTTCCCAAGATGAAGGCAATCAAGGGGAAGATTTAGAGAGCATCAGTCCTGTCCAAGGGCAGTTTGGAAATGAGGAAGATATGCTACAGATGCTTGGAAACATTAAACCCAGCAGTTTAGCAGAGACTGATGATATGTTTGAGACTCTAGAAGCCTCAGATACACTTAATCATTTAGTGCCTTCACAGCCAGATCAAGATCAGTCTCATCCAGAAGAGTATGCAGAACACCACGAAATGAAACAGCAGTTTACTCCTGAGGAAATGATGTTTAAAATGGCTTCAAAAATCAGAGTATTTGATGAGATTGAAAAAGACACCAAAACAAGAAAAGTGAGGTTTGATTTCACTGTACAAGAGAAGGAATTTGAGCCTCAGTCTTGTGAAGGAAGTCCACTAGACCATGAAGTTGAACTTGACTCTAGTCCTGTGTTAGCTTTATATCCAAACTCAGATAATGGTGATTCCTTGCCTGAACTACATCAAGAGGTCTCTGAACCATCCTTAGCTGAGAATCATGAACATGAAGAATGGACGGATGAGAAACAGTTGATGTCACCTATGCAAATCTACATTGAAATTCACAAAAAAGAGCAGTGCCTAGAAGACAGCTCTTACGAGTTCCTTCCAGAACCAGATGAGGTCGAAACTACCGTAGCTTTTAAAGAAGAGTCAGCTTCCTCTGAAATGTATTGTGACGATGATGATTCCAAGTCCCCAGTCAGCGAGAAAACCTCAGAAGATGAAGTGCCTCAGTCTTTTCTATGTCCCGATAATGCAAATGAACTCCAGGAAGAACTATTTGAAGAAAGATCACACAGCTTATCACATAAAGAGTTAGTAGAGGCTGAAAACGGTTTACTGGTTGAGACAGAAGAGCAAATAATTCCCACCATGGCTTCAGACAGTAAGTCTCATGGGTCCTCACTGGAGATGCCTTATGCTGTGAGCCCTAAAGAAAACATGGATTCAAAAAATCCTTTCCTTTTTCAGGAAGGTAAACTTTTTGAGATGACTAGGGGTGGTGCTATTGATATGAGTAGAAGGAGCGTGGATGAAGAGCAAAATGGTTTTGCCTACTTTCCTATAAGTGAAGATCCGCCAGAGGGGGATTTTTGTAGACAAGATGTTCAAAGTGGAACAACATTTAGCAGTTCCATAGAAACCCAATTGAATTCAACCACAACACCTTTAGAAGACTGTGCTGAAGAGTATTCTCCAACAGATATTTTGCTTGATGATTCTTCAGAGCAGTGTAGAGATTCTGCAAATCCAAATGGCTTGCAGAGCCCAAAAGAGGAAGATTTAATTGAGACTTCGATTATAGGTATCGATTCGTCCACCTCTGTGGTTATCGGATCAGTTTACTCAGAGCAGGAATCTTCTGACTCAGATGATGATCAACACTCTGTTGTTGAGATTCCATCTGAAGATGATGCTGTGCATTCCACTTCACCAGAGCAACATTTGCCTCTTAACTCGTCTAGAGATCCTGCTGAAGAATCTGACTACAGAAATCGCAAATCCAAGATTCCAGTGAAAGCCACCAGTTTTGACCAAGTCTTAGAGAAAGGTGACTCCATCGAGCAGCATCTAAGACCCAAATCGGAAGCAGATATCGCTTTTGATGTGCATTATTCTTCAGCTAAACCAAAGAGTGTATCCAAAATACCTGTGCCTATTGAACAAACTCCTCATGGTACTCATCAAACAAGCGAGCCTTATATACAGTCTGAGGAACCTGGAGCTACAAATGAGAAGGAAGGTTATGAAGCCTCTCTTGATAGGGAGAACAGGGTCTTGCAGGGAGTCAAACCCCCTTCTATAGGTGAAGACATTTTTGAAAAAAGACACAACTGGGAGGATTGTGAGGAGACCCAGGTTCAGCGAGTCTTTGATAGCAGTAGTCCTGATCAAGTTGAAGGTACATCTACATGACTTCGTTTTTCCCTACCCCTTACGATTTAACCCTAATTTCAGTGTAAGGCCCGGAAGGCTTTTTTTTGGTTTTCATTGTTATTTTACTGTCCTGTGGTGTCAGTTTTGTTTGGGTTGTCTTGTGTGTCATGTTTTTTTGTATATGTTGACTTTTTTTTATTTATATTCATGTGTATGTTCAAATCTCAAGATTGACTTTTACTTGAGGCAGCCTACATAGGATGTTTGATTTCTTTCTTTCTTTTCGGCTTTGCACCAAAAGTATTGTTTTAATCTGACATGGGGCTCAAGCTTACTCTACTCAAGTCCGTCCAAACACTGCAAATACTTGTCATGCTTATCTTTAGCGGTTCGAATATTCAGAAGTCAAGTTGGAGATAAGTGTTCATGGAGCATTGCTGTAATGTGCTAATTCTTACCTACTAGTTGTCACAAAAACACAATCACATTTTAAGATGTAACAGATTGCAGTAAGACTCAGAATGCAGTTTGTATTTGCTTTGGTTAGACATTGGTAGGGTATGTTTGTGCCCAAGTTCAGTTTATTTACTAACCCATGTGTGTGACATGAAATGTGCTGTCAGATGTATGTGTTTTTCAAACAGTTTGTGCATGGCTATGTTTACAGTAGACTGGAATGATGATGCTGATCGTAAAGAAGAGATTTTATCCATTATTGCTGATCTTCTTGGCTTCAGCTGGGCAGGTGAGGGATAGTGGATCTCTAAGTAGTTAAATAGATTGTTCTTACGCAATGTAGTTCATCTTCACTGGAGCTTTGAGACTATTGCTGATTAAAAAACTTTTAGCGTACAGTGAAGCTGTAATGGGCGTGTTTACTAGTGAGCAAAGTTTTCCACATATTTGAAACAAGTTATCACCTAAAAATGATTGACTTATGTCGTTATGATTGCAAATGTTTCCTGTGCACAGAGTTAGCTAAGGAGCTGGAGTTTAGTGAGGCAGAGGTTAAGCAGGTCCGGTCTGAGAACCCAAATTCCCTGCAAGAACAGAGTAACGCTCTCCTCCAGCGCTGGGTAGAACGGGAGGGCAAGCATGGCACGGGTAAGCTTTTACGGTTACCAGTCAACTGTCATACAATGTTACATGCTCGGGTATGTAAAATTACACGAGCGTTTGGTTTTACTTTGTTCCCAATCAATGCTTGGGATTACTTAAAATAACTATACTTGTGTATGTGTGTATTTGTTTCACAGAGGACAATTTATTAAAGAAGCTGACGAAGATAAACCGTATGGACATCGTCCATCTGATCAACTCTCAGCTTAACAAATCAGCGCAGGAACAAACATCCAGAACGTATGCAGAGATTGAGAGAACACTGGACCACAGTGAAGGTACAAGTACAGAGTGGTGTGAACCAGGCTACTATTACATTTGCAGCAGTTTTTTTAATTCAAGCAATCTTATGAGGACAGTGAGAAGTCAAGTCAATTTATTTGTGTAGCGCTTTTTACAATAGACATTGTCACAAAGTAGCTTTACAGAGTTTAGGACTGCCAGACCAAAAAACCTCCTGTGGCAAAGAATAACTCCCTAAAAATACAGGAAGAAACCTTGGAGGAACCAGACTCAGAAGGGGCCCATCCTTCTTGGGTACACTGGAGGATAATATTTTAAAATTACAGGATTTATACAGTTTATGCAAATGATATAATTCATACAAACATAAAATACATTAAACTAAAAGGTATAACTAGCAGAAACTCTATAAATATACAGTAAATATAGAGTTCTTTATTATTCAGTCCAGTTTCTTAAATAGTCAGGAATGGTTTGTGATGGGATCTTAGAAAGTTACTCTTCAGTTCTCCCCATTTATCCAGACCTAAACATTAATGAAGCTCTAAGTGTTGGTAATGCTGTCATTGAACTGCCACCAAATGCTGCCATTGAACTGTCTATCCCAGTCAATCTTGGACCACCAAGTAAAATTAGACTTATCTGACTGTATTATAATTCTTTTATTCTATTATCATAAAGAAATCAATTTTATGGCTACATATACCAGGTTGCCCTTTAATACAAAATGTTTCTAAAACTCTTGTGTGATTGTGTATGCAGCTCTTTCTTCGGTACAAGAGGATGCTGCTAGTCCACGGATGGTGAGAAGGATGGAGACATCTCAAAGACACCCGCCCGCTGTATCAGAGGAGGATCTGTCGGTGGCCTCCCTGCTGGACATTCCATCCTGGTCTGAACCTGGAAGCCATGCCCACTCTGAGAGTTATCATGGAGACATGCTGGAGGAACTGGAAATCACAAGGTAAGTTGAACTGTTTAGCAATATGTAGGGCTAGGATGATACACTGACCAGGCATAACATTATGACCACTGGAAGGTGAAGTGAATACATTTTAGAAGCAGGAAAAAGAGTATAATGGTTTGCCCAAGTTTGACCAGAGTCAGATTGTGATGGCTAAATTTTGGGCATCTCCAAGGTTCCTGGTGACCCATGGAAGGAACAGGGGTAAACCCACAAAAGGGTCATGGGCGGTCAAGGCTCATTGATACATTTGGTAAAGAAATAATGGTTCTGATAGGTGTCAGAATACACAGGGCATCACAGTTGCAGGGCTGTTTTGGCAAAAAGGGGACAATATTAGGAAAGTGGTCATAATGTTATGCTTGATCGATGTATATGTAATGCTTTTTCCTTATCAATATGTTTATTATCGACATTGTGTTGCAGAGATGGGGGTGTAATTCCGGAAGTTCAAACTGTATCAACTGAGGTTTTAGAGGAAAAAGTAAGTCACCATAAGATTTTTGACTTACCTCATACAGTATATGGAGGGTCCCTAAACAAATCTAGCTCCTGGGTACTTAACACAGTTGAAATATAAATAATACAGGTGCAAGAAGTTTGATTATGATTCATTGAACAACCTGCTTTGTAGGACTGTACAGCGCCCCCCAGAGGTGTCGCCTTCCACTTTTTATTTGCCTCATTGTTCACCTCATCCCATTTCATCATTACAGCTTTCATCTTCATACCAGGATGAAAACCAGTGTGAACCTTCAGACACATCCCCTAACTTCACCTCACCTACATCTGTTAACATGCAGACAGAACTTCCTGAGCAATACTACTTCAACTTTAGTCAATCATCAATTGACAGATTCTCAAACGAACTATCAAAAAATCTGTCCTCAAACCAACCTGACGTGTCCTCTGAAGACTGTGCTGAGGAAGAACAAGGTTCTCCAATTGATGATCTTTCTTCTGTTTATGAGAAAAGCGATCATGAAGAAAGTGAAAAGTCTTCACAGTCACACCGGTCTGGCTCTGGAGCTTCTGAATTACTGCAGCCATCCTCCGCCCTCAACGAGATCCCTGAGAACGATCAGGAAACTCTGGAGGATTGTACACCCTCATATGACCAAACAATGAAGAGATTTTCTACTGAGGACAGCTCTGCTTTACTGCAACAGCAGGAGATGTCAGAGCAAACCCCGGATCTTACCAAGACATCTGAATCAGAATTTGTTTTTGTAAATCCAGAATCTGATGAGGTCCAAATCCAAGAATCTGTTGACTCTGCAGATTCTGTTGCTCTTAAGTCACCTTGTTTTCAGGAGCAGGATAAAGGTCCTCTGCAAGCTGAGGAAACTTCATCGCTGCCATCTGAAGAAACTCTTAAGTCACCAATGATGTGGGAAATGGCATCTCCTAATGAACCTCTGGAATCTCCACTAGCAGAGGAAGCTTTGTCTTCTGAAAATTTTCTGGAATATCAGTTACGTGAAGATGCATATGCTGAGGGACATCTATGTGCTAAACAAGCTCATGAAGATATGCCTGAAGTAGTGGAGACGCTTCATTCTCCTACAGAAAAGTTTATCTCCACTAGTGGATCTTTTGAAGAACCTTCTCCAGAATCTCCATTAGAAGTGGAATGTATACCTTTTGAAGAGTCTCCCAAATCTCCTTTGGTGGAGGACACTGTCTTACCTGAGGAGCTTCTGAAATCTGCTGATACACCACTGCAGTCTCCACAAGTAAATGAAACTGAATCCCTGCAAGAACAACTGGGATCTCCATTGGTGAATGAACCATTATACCATGAAGAATCTGAACTAATGCAAGATGCAGGAATGCTTGAGGAATCTCTTAATGATGTTACATATTTCAAAGAACCTCTACCACTGGAAGAGGAACCTTCATCTCCTGAACAACCTCTTGAATCTTTACCTGTAGAAGAACCTCCTGAAAAAGATGTGGAATTTCATTTGGATGAGGAAGCTTTGGAGGAGGAAATGCTAGAGGCTACCTCTCCTGAAGAACATTTAGATTCTCAACAACGAGAAGAAGAAGCATCCCCTAAAGAACCTCTGCAAACATTTATAATGGACAAATCTTTGATATCTGAACTAGAGCAAGATGCAGGAATACTTGAAGAATCTCTGGAATCTCTGACAGAAGAACATCTGAGATTGCCACCAGAAGAGGAACCTTCATCTCCCGAACA
>JAYDZG010000012.1:3246543-3259119 GCA_034509265.1 Microcambeva bendego
ATATGTATACATATGTTCACTAGTGGGAGTGTCATGGGGAAAGTGACAGTTCCACCAAAGGTGAGAGTATACACGCAAGGTTGTGCCTAATTATAAACAAAGACTGTCAATACACCTCTTAAAATCAGATGTAAACCAGGAAGCACATTTCCTTTATTCAGTGGCAGCGGTGATCCGAGCAAAGCGAAGGCCAAGAGGGCGAGCAGACAGGATTTATTCAACGAAAATCACTCATTTGCAATTAAGCGAGCCCGAAATCATCCAACATTACAGATTAAGCAGCAATAATTCAATCAGTGGATGAAATCAAAGATGGCCTGGGACCTCACACAGCATTCACATTAGATCCCAGCACACATTAAACTCTGGGCATTACAAATATTGGCACCAGGATCGTTTCAATCAGTTGTGGGAATATCTCAGCCTTCGCTTAGCCACATACTCACACAGGTACTCGAAGCATTACTACGCTGCACTGGTCGATTCCAAACTACTAATGGTGAAATAAGATTTCATCTGGTGGCCAGCTATAGCCTAGTGGTTAGAGTACAGGACTAGTAATCCAAAGGTCGCTGGTTCAAACCTCACCACTGCCAGGTTGCTGCAGTTGAGCCCTTGAGCAAGACCCGTAATCCTAACTGTTCAGACTGTATACTGTAACTGTAAGTCAATTCGGATAAAGGCGTCTGCTAAATGCTGACAATGTAAATCTGCTATAGCAGTCTACATGCGTTTTTTTTCCATGGGTGTGGATGTTCTGCCCTGTTATACTATATGGTTTGTCCTTACTTCATGCAATAATAATTCGATTTCCTCGTGGCTAAATTTAAGCTTGCACTTTCTTTTTCCCGTCGGAAGATCCATGCTAGATGAATGCAAGCACATTCTTTGCTGTTTTAGAGGTGCGCTGATTGTGCTAGAGGGCGGAGAATGCGCACATCGTGCGTGAAACGAGGAAGCACAGCGTGTCTTATTAGCGAACTGCGCTACTGTAGGTAAATCTACATCATAGCATTTAAGGTGTAAAGAAAGATTCCTTGTTAGTATGTGGTGACAGTATTGTGTGATATATAATTTTCAGAAAACATCCATGTGTGCACGGTTTGGCTAATTTAATACCACAAAAGAGAAAGAGAAACTCGAAACTTTCTTTTGGGCATTGGTAGTGAGTGCTGTTCTCATGTTTCTGCCCCAATCATCAACTTCTTTGTTCATCAAGTTAAGAGAATTGTAAGATGTGGAAGATGTGCTAATGAAGGTCTAAATTAAAAAAGTGTGATATTCTTGTACAGGGTGTGTGCATGGATCTAAACATACCCTTAACTTAATTAAGCCACACACATACACACGCACGCTTCTCATTACGAGCTATTGCATGCGAGTGTGTGTGGATTCTCTTGTAGTGTGAAAAGTGTTTATTTCATTTCAGCTTCAAGGCGCTCGGGTGGATAAGCGGCGTATTTCGGGTGTTCCTGCACTGCTCGGAGTGTTTCCCGATAAACCAGACCAGCCAGGTGGTTTGTGGGTATGGTGCTGGAGCCTATCCCAGTTGTTCAATGGGCACAAGGCACACAGAAACACCCTGGATGAAGCACAGAGCCAGCGAAGAGCAGACCCTCACACATACACCCATTCACCTATTCAATTCAGCAATTCAGCATCTCCAATTCACCTGACTGGATGTTTTTGGATTGATAGAGGAAACCGGAGCTCCCGGAGAAAACCCCGACCTGACATATGGTCGAACGCAGGACTTTCTTGCTGCGGGGCGACAGCACCACCCACATCAGCAATGTTTCACCCCCTATTGTTTACCGCATTGTCTGTGACGGCACCACCCTCCAGCCCTCACTGCCAAGTTTCACACAATTAATCTCACTAGAGACTGAAAGACACCAAATAAATTTCTACACCAAATAAAGAGATTCAACCTCACGTCCAAACCCGACCGAGATTAATGACAAAGGTTGTGGCTAGCGTTGAGGTCAGGACTGTTGTCTGTCCCATTTGGCCGTTCTCTGACTTTATTAAGCAAGCTAATTTTAGCCCAGCGATCAGGTAATTCAGCTAATGTTTCGTCTAATCTCGGATTTCGAGAGCTGTGCTCATCCAAACGAAGTTTTAGCTCATGCAAACAAACTCACTGGATCATAATACCATTTGAATAAGCTTATTTAGCAGGAGTTTTAATGCTATCCGATTAAATCTGGCAGTGGTTAAATATCCAATAAACAATTTATTAGTGTCATCAGTGATTTTATTATCAGTTCATTTGTAACCAGAACAATTGCAGTCAGCAGACAGAGAGACCAGGGGGTAACAAAATTATCAGCACACTAATAAACGTCCTGTTCGCTCTCTCTCTCTCTCTCTCTCTCTCTGTTTGTGTGTGTGTGTGTGTGTTGGTCACGCTGGGGTTCACATGAGGTAAGAACATTGTTGGATGTTGGTGCACGTCGCTGTCCATGGTGTGAAAAATGGAGAAATGTATCAGAAAAGCATATAGAGGAACGAGAAACACACACACACACACACACACACACACACACACACACACAATTATGAATCTATCAATGACCTTCCTGAGGACAATGACACAGAAAGGAGGGGAAAATAGCAAATAAATTACGACCAGGCAGAGGCAGGAGAGGCAAACAATCATTTAAAAAGATAAAAGGAGGGGAAAAAAACTGGAAAAAAGTAAACAGAATGAGGAAGAAAAAAGAAAAAATGCTCATCTGTGTTAAAAGAATGATAAAGAAAAAAGACACAAAGCAAATATCAAATAATAAATCGTGGAATAAATCATCAGCAGTGTATACATTTACATTTACATTTTCGGCATTTAGCAGACGCTCTTCTCCAGAGCGACTTACAGAAGTGTTTCCATAGTAAATATATAATTCTCTAAGTATGAGAACATTTTTACTGGGTAAATTGTGTACGTAAACATTATGTAAAATCAGCACAGTGTTTATATTTACATTTTCATTTCCAGCTTTTGGCGGAGCCAACTTTCGATTGAGAGTGTATACATTGCAAATAGGGATTGGTCCCAACAGTGACAAGCTTGAACCAGCAGCCTTCTGATTGCTAGTCTGGTACCTTAACTGCTGAGCTGGCCCTACATATTGTGCATGGACAGTACTGTGCAAAAGTCTTAGGCACCCAGACAGATCATTTAAGCCCATGTACTTCAGCAATAAGAGGTTCTGCCCAATAAAGCAACATGTTTACTCACAGTAAAAAGTAAGAGTTTCTTATTCTGAATAAAGTAGTTTAGTAAAAGTTTCTACAGAATAAAGTGAGTAAAATAAAGTCTTGTGAGTGAGTCTGAAGAACAAAGCTTTGTTCCAGATCTCTGGTGGACGTCCCCAGCCAGCTCATGGATCTGATCAGGTCCTCCTCCAGCAGCTCACTTGATTTAACATCATTAAGACTGATTTAACAAAGCAGGTGTTGATAAGCATGAATAAAACCAGACTCCCATGAAGAGAACACAAATGTTTTAATGAACAGTGGCGAATGGAAACTAAACTAATTTTAGCATCGATGTTATTAGTATTTATCCTGATGTAGTGTTTTACTGAGAGATTAAACACTTCTGAGAAAATGAACTTTTTCATTCTAATTTTCACTGGGTGCCTAAGACTTTTGCACAGTACTGTATATTTGTTTTATTTTTATTATTCACTTTTTTAACAAAATTAAATTGACGACAGACTATGAAGTTTCCTTTTATTTATTTCTTATAATAGCATAGAAATGCTTTATTTGTTATATTTTACTTATCTTAATAATGAATACCTTTTTATTTCTGAGGTAGATCCAAACCATTTTGTCCAAACCTAATTTGGCAACTTGGTGAATAGCGACAGCGCCCTCTGCTGTTTAAAGTGAATATCGATTCCTTCAACATAAATACCGACTTGACTCATGCTTCAAATGAATCGATTCCTGAATCATCGTTAATGACGAAACCATACAAAAGCTTCCTAATGAGATTTCTTTCTGTCTGGGTCTGCAGGTACTATTATCAAAGAGGGATCCTGTCAAAAGTCGAAGGTCAGAGGTTGGTTTACCAGTTCAAGGAGATGCCTAAAGACATCGTCGTCATCGACGATGACAAGTGTGACTGTGATGATCTGGGTGGGGCTTACGATCACGTCATAGCCTCCGACTTTTCCAAAACCTCGGGCATTTTGAGAGGGGTGGGAACAACCGTGATTAGCCCCGCCTCTCCGAACGCCAAGGCCTCGCCCATTGCCACGCAAGTTCAGCGCCTAGTCACTGTCTCTACGGCTACTGAGCCGTCAAACGCCGCAATCATTTCTAACGCCAACGCTCCAAGGTAAGATCTCGTGCACCGTATTAATTAATCTAATATTAATGAATCATTATTTAACCAAAGCCACTTAGTTACAGTATACAGACTGAGCAATGAGGGCTTGAGGGCCCAACAGCAGCAACCTGGCAGTGGTGAGGTTTGAACTGGCGACCTTTGGATTACTAGTAGTAATAGTGTTAAGGGACTTGAGTTCAAAAGTTAAAGTGTTAAACGCCAGCAGGTCGGGGTTTAGTGACTGCCGTAGCACCTGACGGTCATGGGTCTGACTGTAGGGGCTTGGGGGATTTAGGGTTTAAATGCAGAGGCTGGATGGATTGAAGGTTAAGATGTTGGGTTGTGTCCTATACATTTTTAAGAGGGATCTGGCAACACAGCAGCAATGGCCCAGCATCCATATTTTCTTTCCCCACGAGAGCTTAACGAGATCTCGTCACACCCCTAGTCAGCACCAGGACCTTCCTGAGTCACTCAGCCCGTCTGGCTTTTATTTGTGTTGCAGAATGTGGTCACTCTGGATATAATAATAATAATAATAATGTGGATGTGAGGTGTTGGGAACACCATTGGGTTTTTAGGACTTAATTGTGGTGGGTTGTGGTCAAGGGTTCAGCTGTAGTGGAAAAGGTCAAAGGAAAGGAGTGTTGGTAAAATAAAGGTAATGGTTAGGAGCATCACAAGGAGGACAATCAAGGAGGCGGTCCGAGTCATGCATGGTAGTGTACCCGGATAGGTTTGGAAAACCTGTCCGTCTCTAACCTCATTCCCGCCTGCAGGACGGTCCGAGTGGCGATGCAAGTCCCCGTCGTCATGACGACGCCCCTGGGTCCGAAGATCGCCCCGGCGACCTCGCCGTCCACCGTGACGGGAAGCTCCGCCCCCAAGGTTCTCCTCCAGACCGTCCCTACGTTGGAAAACCGCGATAAGATCACGCTGCAGCTCGCCAAAATTATCACCATCACGCCCATCACCCTCGCCCTACCCCCCGGGACCTGCCCCGCCCCTACTCCGGCCACTCTCCCGGTTCAGTTACACATTCAGTCTAAAGCAGATGGACACATCAAGCTCTCACAACCCACACCTGTCAGTCAGGACGTTGAATCGACGACCGCTTACGTGCAAAGCTAAGGGCGGGATTCGGCTCTGTACAGTCTCACACGTCGCCCTTTTGTACATACACACACCGAGAACGCTGTAGGAGGGACCACTGAGTACTACAGCCGTCTGTCTACGACACTAACACGACACTACACACACTACACACACACACACTGACTGAAGCACATGTGAACTAGTGTATATAATTTTGATACTTTGCAATTTGCATTACTGATGCAAAACCAGCAGTTACATTTGAACTGTCACTGTGACGTTACAGGAGCAAGGGAGCGTCGAGGGGAGAACAAGGGAATCATGGCGCGACTATTGAGGAGGTTCAAAGGGACGCACGAGTCAGTTTACGTCGGCTCGTATGGTTAGTTTATCAGTTTGGGGATTTCAAAAATATTTTTTGTCATTCAGACAAATTTGAGTCATTTCTTAATTATCTTGCTTCTTTTAACGGGAGCCGTCGCAGACAATCGTTATTCGTATTATCGATCGGGCGGCCTTTTACGCCGGATGCCCTTCCGGACAGAAATGGCTATCATTTTTTTGGTCGGACACCTCCTACTGTTTGAGAGTAGGAGGAGCAGTGATGGGTCGTGTATTATTTATGCATTTTAGGATGCTCAAAGAAGCTTCAAGTAGCTTCATGCTCAACTGAATAAAAAAAAAGGATTACATTCGTGAAAACGCATCACGAAGAAAAGTGATGTCATTTGTTTTGGAAATATTAAGTAGAGTTTAAAAAAAAAACTTAATTCATCCAGAAAACAAACTTAAGCTCCGTAAGTTCCACAGATGTGCCTGAAATATATAATCTGCCAGTGTATGTGGTTTTAATGTTCCATTGTTACATTTTTGGTTAACGGGGTCAAAAGCCAGAATTTTTTTTAAACCAAGAGTCTGAATTTCCAGACTGAGACTCACATCCTATCAGAATAACTCAACGACTCTGTGCTTAAACTTCATGAAAGTTTTAAACTCCTAATCTCTGAAACCTAACCGTACGAGCAGATGTAAAACTTTTGTGTGAGTGAATGAGGATGTATTGAAATGTTCACGCTCTAATATTTTCTCTGATTAATTATTGATTTTTTTTAATGATGATCATCCTTAACGTTCTTAATAAGCAGTGTGTGATCAGGACTACCGCACAGTATTACAGCACAATCTGATGCTGCACTTCACTGTTCTACCTGTACACTTCTGTTCTCTTTCTTTCTTTTCATCGCCCTCATGAACCGCTGAGGCGGCAGGATGTGTTCAGAATGAACTGGTTTGTATATTCAACATTTGAAGTATATAATACATACTCTATTTTGTGTACTCTTGTTTCAAAGTGTATTCCAGTAGATTTTACTGATTTATAAATTCTAGTCCTAAAATTTCACTTCTGAGCCCGTTTCTTCTTTTTACCGAAAGGAAAGTAGGCAGGACGGCTAAAGGCGGGTCGAATGAGTGCAGGAGGGTCAGTCACAGCAAAGATCATGACGACGAAGGTCAAACTTGGACAGTGGATGGATGGTTGATGTAGCAGACGATCACCAGCATGTGTAGAGTTTGGGGTTTCCTCACACAGTCCTAAAACATTGCCCTCCGGGGTGTGTCTGTGTTTTGAACCCATTCGAAAGCTGGGATAGGCTCCGGTATTGAATAAGCACTTCTTTGATTGAGCCATGGTGGCACTGTCTGTCAGAAAATATTCTAAACATGAGCCCCGAGAGGAGACGGGGGTATTCTCGGTGGAAGAAAATCCATAATGGTACTAACGGCAGCTGGTGGTATACATTTGGTCCAGTAATTGCTTTGCTGACAAGTGAGACAAATTCTCAGTATTAGCTGCACCTTATGGCGCAAACCCTGATGAATTCACGTCCATGAAACAGCCAATATTACAGATTTAGCTGATATTACACTTTCCACCCTGTAAAACGTATGTATTTAATAAATGCTTTAAAAGGGTTGTACACAATTTTTTTTTTTGCTGTTAACTCATTTTCTTTTTAATAGAACATTAGTGTAATTTATCAGTAGTATTACATGTCTTATTCTTTATATGAACCTTGATCATATAAAGAATAGCAAGCTGCTCATGTTAGGAGTTCGGTGCCGGTTCTTACCACTGGGTGGCGCTGTGGATCCATCAAGATGAACGATGTGACTCGGGATGTGTGACCAGACAGAATTGATTAATCTAAGGGGAAATGCTTTGTGCTTTAAAGTGAGAAGAAAAAGTGTCTCTGCTTTTTTTTATTCACATGGTGGCGAGTGTATCAGCTGATCTCAGCAAATTCTCATTTTATGTGCAAATAATTAACTCTTAAGTGGCAGTTTGGTGGTAGTCGGGCTCGAACTTGCATCCTTATGATTGCCTGATCTGCTTCTTTACTGCTAAATTTCCACCATCATGACTTTTATGTTCTGAAAACAGGTGAGACAGGTGAGCATCACGTAGTGCACTGTGGGAAATGAAGTTTAGACTCTTGCATGTCGCTGATAAATGTGGATTCCATTATCCAGCTCTTGTCGGCCCTCCAGACCAGGTAGATACCCGAGTGATACCCGAGTGCACCCTTCAGTGAGTACACCAAAAACTCTTAATTGATGCCTTAGTTTTAGATTCTGGCTTCACGTCCTTCACCGTGTGACCTGCGAATCGATGAGATTCTTTCAGGACGGATCAGATCTCCAGATGCACTCTGAACACTGAGGATTAAGTAAGTATGGGCTTCTGGGGAAAAAAAGTCCTTTACTGGGTGTATTATTCCTGAAAAGAACAAGACAAACCACGTTTACAAGTTTGATCCCAAATCAACAGGTTCCTTAATAGTTGCAACATACCAGACATAACATTATGACTACTGACAGGTGATCACTGATTATAACGCCTCCAAGTCAAGCAAGAAAAATGAGTGAGTTTGATAAGGGATGAATAGTGATTGGTAGACTGAAATGTTCAGTATCTATTAAAAGTGCTCAACGAGAAGAAGGTGGGTGTGGGCAACTATCAGATAATGCTGGGTGGTGTTTTGGCAGCAGAAAAAGGGACAGTGGGGTGGTATTCCTGACTGAGATGTGTGTGCTGGCCAATTTTACTCTTACTTTGAATCCCATGGCTGAGAAACAGACCAATTTTAGTTATGTGACTCAAGGTTAACGGTTCTCAATATGGCTGAACCCAACTGTCCATAGCCGGTGTCATTCTAGTTCAGGTGGCACCTTGGGGCAAGTCGTAGCCTAGAAGTTAAAGGTACTGGATCAAGCCCCTACTACTGCTGTTGGACTCTCGAGGAAGACCCTTAACTCTCTTTGCTCAGACTGTATGTAGTAACTGTAATTTAATTCGCTCTGAATAAAGGCATCTGTTAAAAACTGAAAATGTAAATCAAATGATTTTGCGAAACAGCTCCATTTAGGGACTTTTTCACAGGCAGTGTAACATGTAATTATTGCGCATCTGCAAAGCTCTTTAGAATTTGACAACACATCTGAGGTAAAGTTAATGTTCTGATAAACCCATGAAAATTGATCGCAATTAATGCTACGCGTAAGTAATTATTCTAATTGCAGACCGACTGACTGACTTACAGAATGTTATTAGCAGTTTGGCTGAATTATTTGAAGTCATTAGCAGTTGATGCTAATTGTTATAGGTACTTTTCTATTGTATTAAGTTTTTCTCCCCTAATCTCTCCACTACGAGTCATTACCAACACATCTAGACAAATGCTGATAAAAGCACTATGGGCCAAATCTAGTCCAGGCGTAGTGCTAAATGCTGCTGTGTCTTTTTAAAGCAGCCAAATAACATCTAGTTAATTGAACTGGTCCAGATCCACCAGTGTAAAGTCTTGGCTGAACCCTACTTGTTCTATTTAAATAAGGCTAATCGGCTCCAGATATGGCAAGTTAATAACATTGTGGGGGTGGGTTGGGGGTGCGGTGCTGGAGTCTATCCCAGTTTTTCAATCGGCACCAGGTATACAGAAACTCCATGCACGGGGTATCAGGGCAAGAAACACACACACACCTAAAGGACACAGGGAGATCATGCAAACTCCATGCAAAAAGGACCCGGACCACCCCTCCTGTGGATTGAATCCAGGACCTTCTTGCTTTGAGGAGACCATGCTACCGTCTTCAGATCCTTCAGCTTTGGCTGCTCTAAAATGCCACTTGCAAAGACGGTTGAATTTAAAATTGCCAAAATATTCATGCCATGGTTCTGGTTTGGATCCAGTCCAAATGTGCTCAGTGATTGATGATCCAATTGCTCTTGCAGATATAGAACACATGCAATACTGTTCTACACACTTATGCATGTATGTTGTTGTGACTGGCTTTAGTACAGATCTGTATAGGAGAGTTCCACCAGCTCCTCGATTTGGGGACCTACTATGTGTGTAAGTCCATCATTGTCAAAAGCAAGTGTACTTTTCATTTCGTACAGTTCTGTCTGGGACCAACCAAAGTTTAGTAAGAGTGTAAGTAGTGCAATAAGAGTTGCCTGGAAGTACTTATTGATGAGCGTTGTAGAAGTGGTGGTGTGTCCAGTCGATACAGAACTGCCCTACACTTTGTGAATGGTACAGGTACAAGCCCATACTACTTGAATAACATCATAAATTCATAAAGTCATTGTGCCTCATGAACAACACAGGCCTGATTTCATCTTCGTGGATGACAATGCTCCAGCTCATCGAGGTCACATCGTTAAGGAACGGCTGCTGGAGACTGGGGGATCTCAAATGGACTTGCCTGCACTTTCTCCTGACCTGAATAACATAGAAAACGTACGGATCAGCCGACAGGTCATGAATGAAGTGCCCTTGAGCAAGGCACCTAACCTCTAACTACTCCCCGGACACCGTGGCAAGGGCTGTGCACCACTCTGAGCCCTAGTGTTCACTAGTGTGTATGTGTGTGTTTCACTGCACGGATTGCATTGAAATGTGGAGGACGAATTTCACTGCACAGTGATGAATAGACTATCCTAATCTAAAATCTTAAAAAAAAAATAAAAAAACTCAGAACCTCAATGACCTGAGGGCCACCCTTCAAGAAGAGTGGGATGCCATGCCTCAGCAGACAATAAGTCGACTTGTGAACAGCATGAGACATTGTCGTCAAGCTGTTATTGATGCTCAAGGGCACATGACACGTTATTGAGACATTAGCATATTTTGTTGTGGTATACCAACCACTGATGGATTTTCAGTTCAGTTCATTTTCTTTAACCCTTTATCCAAATTAGGGTCGGGAAGGGGTGTTGGAGCCTATCCCAGCTCTTCAACGGGCACAAGGAACACGGTAACACCCTGGACGGGGCGCCATTCCATCACAGGTAGCTACAGGACAATTCAGTGTCTCCAATCACCAATCACAGTCTTTGGACTGTGGGAGGAAACCGGGACACAGGGAGAACATGCAAACTCCGCACAGAAAGGACCTAGATGGGCCCTCTCAGGACCTTCTCGCTGTGAGGCGACAGAGCTACCCACTAAGTTGTTGGCTTTTGGTTCAATAAATTGTTTGAGAGGAGGAAACCACCATTGCATGGTTCTGTTTAAATACCCTACTTATTGTGAGTAGTATGTATCATAAACTTCCTTCTACATATATCCAGAGGATACATATTATGACAATTTATCACCTTACAGCTAATATATGTGGGAAAAACATGAATTATATATTGGCAGATCCATCATATATTTCATTTCTGTAATGGAACTGCTGTTTTTAATCTGGCTGAATCTATAAAAGTGTATTATTCATGTCAGTTGCTTCTGAAAGTACATTTTTATAGATTCTGTGTTATCTGTTATAATAAAACTATAATTGACGTACTTGGGAAAATCAGTGGTTTAACATGGTTAGCATGTTCTTGTTGCTCAGGTCATGCCTACAAGTCATCTACGAATCACTATTCATTAGCGCTGCACGTTCCTCCAGTCCAAACACAAGTGAGGTAAACTGGAGACTAAATTACCAGTGGCTGTGTTGGACATGTAACTCGTAGCTTCCTGTCATGAATGGAACCAGTGTGTGAAAACCGTGCAATTCTAATAAACAAACCCAATGCAGTGCTGTAATAGATGGCGTCTAATGAGCAGCCGTTCCTTTGTTTATTGTTCGAGTCCATACAAGTTCTAAAGTTCTGTCATGGCTGTGTTCCAAAAACCTCAAATAGCGACTCATGAATCGACTGATTAAAGATGATCCCCTGTGGGTATGGTGACGGGGTGCAAAATCATGAATAATGAGCCATCTGTACTAACGACCATCACAAATCCGCACCATGAGACTAATTATAATACTGCGACACACCACCGGCCATGTGTACATGGGTGTGAGAGAGAGAACATTGTAATCTGATGTAGAATCAGTCAGAGGTGTCACTGTTGTGGTATCGTTTGTGTACAGTAATGGTTTAGCTTGCGACCCATGAGCATTCATGTGTAACATTATTGGTCCTGTAGGATCCTGGTGTGGTTTGGGACACAGCCTGTGAGTGTGAAGATATTACAGCTGTTAGTTGACAAACGACCTGAGTGGCACGATGGCTCACTATTGTCTTACAGCAGGAAGTGATGGTCCAGGTCCTTTCTGTGTGGTTCTCATTTTCTCCCCTGTCCGAGTGAGTTCCTCCCACAGTCCAAAAACATGGAGCTATGTTGAAGACACTGAATTGTCCTATAGGTACGCAGCCACCAAAATGTGTAAACCAGTGCATTAGAGTGCCGGCACCAAGCCCAGATAAATAGGAAGTGTTGGTTCAGGAGTTCATAGGGCGATCAGATTTGTGTACGGAGAGATCGCCCCCATCGCTGTGCAAGCACCATCTATCAGCCAGCAGAGGGCGTTGCAACAGTTATGAGGAATTCCTTTCCGGCAGCATCCTGAGTGAGCAACAAAGCCGATCGTGTTGGCCCAAAGCAGAGCTGAGATTCGAAAGACGAGTTTGAGATGTCAGGTGTGCTGGTGTGTTTTACCGCTGCGCCGCCTGAGCGCCCCCTTCAGGATGTTTTTAAAATCCAAGTACCGTAAATTCCGGCCTATAAACCGCACCTGAGTATAAGCTGCACGCTCTAATTTTAGAAAGAAAATCAATTTTGTACTTGTATAGG
>JAYDZG010000012.1:3313440-3330608 GCA_034509265.1 Microcambeva bendego
GATGATCCATCAAGTGACCGAGAGTCGGCTGCGACTAATCGGATAATCATCATCATCATCATCATCATCATCATCATGTCATCGTGGAGCTTGTTTTGTTCTCAAAGGCACAGTCATGCTAGAACAGGAAAAGTTTGTTGCCAAAAAGTTGACAGAAAAAAGTGAACACACTGAAACACTTGAACTTAATGATCTGGAAGGGTGTCCACATTGTTTTGGCCCTGTAGTTTACATAGTAAAGAGAGAGAGTGACTGTACTGAAACGACATCTGACATCCAGAATGATGCAAGGGTTTGCAAATCTAACATAATTCAATAAAATAAAAGGACAGTGTCGGCCAGTATTCCCTAGCCAAATACTGACACAGATGAATCGTCATACTCCAAGATGACAAAGAATGAAAAAATAATATTGAGATCGTGCCCTATAATGTTGAGATCTATCATGCCTTCATTTCTTTTGGAGAAAATGAGCTGTAATGGGCAATAATGGAGTCTTCTCAAGTAACTAGAGAAGCAATTACTGTCAGCTAAAAATTGTACAAATTAAAAATGATCAATTTTACCAGCTCAGAAGTCGACACTCAACCCGTGAATACCAGTTTTACCATCTACATTGGCTTTTTCTGAAAGCTTTGTTTTACAAGCAGGATTTTAGCAGCTTTAACAGTAGGACCAGCTACAACATGAGCAGCTTTTCATGACCACCCAACAAGACCAGCTGTACCAGCTTTATCAACAATAACAACTTCAGCAATAAGACCAGTTTTACCACCAATACTGGCTTTATTTCAGTCTAAGCAATTGAGGGTCACCAACAGTGGAAGCCTAGCTGTTTTGGGGTTTGAACTTGCAACTTTATGCTTACTAGTCCAGTACCACTAGGCTACAACTGTAACCGAATCCCTAAAGCTTCACTACTAAGACCAGCTTCACTAATAGCAGTTTTACCACCAATATAATTTAACCAAAAAACAGTTTCACAAACAGTGAATACCAATAATTCCAGCTCCATTTAGACCATCTTCACCCTCAAGACCACCCTCACCAGTAATATCAGCTTATTCAATAATTCCAGCTTCAACAGTAATACCAGCTTTACCAAAAAGACCAGTTACACCAGATTTATCAGCAATAACAGATTTCCCAACAAGACCAACCTCACCAATGATACCAGCTTTTACACACACACTTGGACACACAGCAACACAAGCTGTTTGAAGAGACTTTGCTTGACTGTGAAGTAATTAACTTTGCCACAGCCTCGGATAGCATCTGCCAAGATTAGCATAAAAATACACAACACACACAGACACACACACTTATGTTCTAACGTCTGTCATGTACCAGTGGTTTACTTTTTACTGTGTTCATGGGTGTTAAATTCAGAGTGGCTGTTTACTAAGTTTTTAGTGATTCGGCTGAAAACTGCAGTTTCCTCCAATTTTGATTGGGGCCGTCTTAACTTCTCAATGCTTGCACTATATTCAGCCAGACTTGTTATATTAATTGTAATGATTTGGTCGTTTGAACATCTCAAGTTCACAGATAATTTCATTGTAGACTAACCTTAATAAGGGACTAGGTGGTTATTATCATTAATGATTTTAATCAGGACTAACTTCCGATGAGAAGTGTTTCGTGCTCACGGCAAGCCTCGGCACACAGTGTCACTTTGTTCAGAGCTTGGCTTGAGCAGGGCGATAAAACGTCGTCAAAGTGCGAATGAGATGGATCCACTATGAAAGCATCCACATGGATCTATGTTTAACTGGTTTTCAACACTTTTTCACTTGTAAAGCTAAGGGTACTGAAAAAATGTGAGAATCTGGTTTTCCGGGAAAGTCTAAAACCCTTCATGTTTAAAAAATTAAAAAAATTAAAAAATAAACTGATCATAATTTCTCTCCAGTCATGAATGTCCTTGCTTGTTGTTTTAAGTCTGGTTAAGCATTGTTCATACTGTCTGAGCCACTTTAACAGCATCATATCAAACAGTTTGTCTCATTGGAGGAGCTTGGCAAAGCTCACTGCCAAACAGTTCAACTGGGCCAACCCTAATGAGGATTCATCATTGACTTCACATCGACCTGGCTCAGCTGATTCCATACTTGGGCAAATTGATTGATAACAAATTCTGGACAGGATCTGGCACAATTTAAGTTAATTGAACTACACACTATATAAACCCACACACACTCGCTCCCTCTTCCAACATCTGTTTAAATTGGCCGTTTAAATTTGAGAGTTTCTGATTGTTTAAACTATTTTAGAAATTTTACCTAATTTAGCATTAATGTGTCAGATAATCAGAGATAATTAGTCTCTGTGACTTTCCGTGGTTCTTCGTAGCATAGATATACACCAGATTGTCCCTTCATCTGTTGTTTTAATAGCAAAGCACTACTAGCTCCATCTCTGAAAGATTGTATCAGTAGCCTAGTGGTTAGGGTACAGGACTACTAAGCTGCAAGTCGTCTGTTCAAATCTCCCCACTGCCCTTAAGCAAGGTCCTTAACATTCATTGCTCATACTGTATAATGTAACTGAACTCTAAGTCGCTTTGGATAAAGGCATCTGCTAAATGCTGAAAATGTAAATGGGAACAAAATACCCATGGTGCAGTAATTAAACCACCTTAACATAGACGTCTTCAGCATAGATTGCATGGAACATTATTTTAGTCATCAGAATGTTTCTAAATCATATCAGGCCAGGCCACATACATGTGGGCTACTGGATCACTGCCCACCTCGTCACTAAGAGCAGGGGCGTTCATGCCATCATGGCTTGAGATCTACTATTTTCAGTCAACAGGTCATCGCAATCTACTTTTTAAAAAGTTCTTAAATGTTCTTTCATTCCTACATCGATAAACGGCATTATTAGGTGAGCATGGGTCAGGGGTCACAAACACTGGGAGCAAGACAAAAATACACCCTGGTATCATGCAAATCTTAATTTTGAGCAAAGACCTACTTTCAAAACAGAGACTTCAACATGGAACCTCTCATGATGAACTGACCTTATCAGTTGGGTGGCTCAGTGGTTAGAACCATCACCTGACAACAAGAAGGTTCTGAGTTTGATTCCCAGGTAAAGCGGTCCAGGTCCTTTGTGTGTGGAGCTTGAATGTTCTCGCCGTGTTGGTTGAGTTTTCCCAGGGACCTCTGGTTACCTCCCACAGTCCCGAGACATGTAGTCCGGCGATACTGAATTGTCCATGACCATGTTTAATGTAAACTTATGTACTGATAATGTATGTAATGTCATGAATGTAACCAAAAAGTGTAAATAAATACATTTATGTTATCTGAGACAGAATAGGCGGCATAATGAATGACCAGTAACACCTAAAAATGTATCACCTATTCAGATTGCAACATTAGAGAACATCTGATCATGAACCACCACTGTAAGATATTTATCTTTTTTTAAATTGTAAATATATTTTTTCCCAGTTGAGTGTAGCATAGTATGGAAGAGTCCTGATTACTTTCAAGGTAGATATATTTCTGCTCACTCCACCTCTGACCCAAGCGCAGCCCTTAACGGAAATCTTTTTCATCCATGCGGTCTGCACAGGCACCTCTCTATTTGGCAATCTTCTTACACAGCATTTGAAGACCCCACCCAGTCATCTTGTCCTAGCAGAACTATGTCTGCTGCAGACACTGCAATGCCCACTGCATGAGTTATGCACCCAAGATTTTTTTTCTTTACGTAATCTAAGCATGAAAGTATTTAAACCCTGGTTTAATAAATAACTGACATAAAACATCTGGACAGTACTGAGGCACCTGACCTGTGGTGTAAATCGCTCTGTCCTGGATTAACCAATCAATGCCACATGACAGGCTTCACAACTCCAGTTCCAGACTGCCGGTCTGATATATTCTCCCTGCAAACATGCTTGATCCAGCTAAGCTGTTAATGATCAGGTTTAATAAATGTGTTCGAGCGGAAGCTGTTAATCACCAGACTGTGCTGGACTTAATAAAGCCTCGGCTCGATTTTAATGAGACCACCTGTATGCATCACTTTATCCCCAGTTTAGGAAAACCTATTAACTCACAATCCATCCACGACCCTGCTGAACCTAACAGACCTGTGGCAACACCACCTACCTCTCATATTACCCAAGTACTCCAAGCAGCAAAGTTTCACAGGGTTGACTCTGGAGTCACCAGAAAGTTCACTGTTTCTTCTGAAAGGTCAGTCTAAAAGCCACCTGACTGGTATAAGGTTCTCAATAATAAGATGTGCAGATGGGCTTTCTTCGAAATATTTGGTTGCCATGACCTGAAAAAAAGCAATTATGGACACCACACCTGTGCTCCACTTTCTAATGTTATCAAGGGATTCTTCACTTCATGAATAATAACAGCAGGGCATTATCAGACGTCGGATGAGGTGGTTGAGTGCGGAATAGAGGATAAGAGAAGGAATAGTGGAAGTGGATGAAGAAATTGCGCACACACACACACACACACACACACAGCACACACACCGTTGGGAACTTAATGTTAATTGAAGCCAGAGCTACGTACAACCACAGATATTTAAGGATGAATCGATATTCATTTTAAACAGCAGGTGACATCGATGCTGTTTTGGCATTGTTTGCAACTACCTCAGTAATAAAAGGACATTGATTTTTTTTAGATAAATAAAAGACAATCACAAATATTTTATTTTCTTTTTTTTCTGAAGAAATGGTAAAAGAAAACTTTACATATTTTTTGTCTTCAGTATATAAGATTCCCAAATCAGGAAAAAAACGTATCATGAACCCAGTATCGTAAATCGTATAACATTGTGGGTAGAGAGTATCATTACATTCCAATCGTATTTATATGAACTGGACTTACACATTGGTGACTTACAGTCAGCATAGCCAAAAATAAGTGGACACCCATTCTTTATTTCTATAAGGCTTACACTGATATGTGTTTGACACTTTTTATTACCAATACAGAACCTCTCAGAACCAGCATTAGATCAGAGCACACTGGGCCAGGCTTTGGTCCACACATGCATCAATGAGCCTTGGTCACCCATGACCCTGGCAGTTTACCATTGATCCTTCCTTGACCACTGCAGTTTTGGAGATGCTCCAACCCATCATCTAGCCATTGCAATTTGGCCCATTCGCTCATTTTTTCTGCTTTGAACAACAACTTTCAGGGAAAAATTTGCTGTGTAATATATCCCACCCATTAACAGGCACCATGATAAAAATATGATCAGAGTTATTCACTTCACCGTCATTGGTCATAATGTCATGCCTGGTCGATGTGTAAAACCAAAGCAACAGCCATTCAATTCTCATACACAAATTATATCCTGTACTAAAGAGCTTATCATCTATTAACATGCCACCATTGTTGAACGACGCTTTCCATTCAGTTCACTTCATTACTCTTCTGCCTTACCAGAACTGCCTGGCTCAGCTATATGTTTTGTTAAAAAGCATAGAAAAATGATAAAATATGTCAAAACTGAAACAAAAAGGACAGAATAACCAGACAGAGTGAATAAACCAGGGACCTGAAAGGATTTACCAGAGTACTCAGAATCCAGAAGTCATCCATTATGAGGTTGACTGATAAGATGGCAACCTTGACAAGGACAGCCTCGGCACCACATTATTACAGGTGGGCTAAAGATTAATTGGCTTTATTATGAACCACCTCATTAAAAACCATGTCGATTTGAGCATCATAAACCATCTTTCAGGAACAGTTTTTAAGCTCCAGTGTACTTTATTTAATTATTTATTTATGGATTTATCGATTTTGGTGAAGTAAATTTGTCTTCCACTGCTTGTGATCCTGAATGGGTTCGAGTCATCCCACCCAGCAAACTAGAGGCCAGATAACATTTTGCTATACTGTACAACCCTGTATTGATATACAAATTTTGGGTTGTGAACCAAAATTCTTAGCTTACCAAAGGTGTGACATCACGAAGTACGTCAACCTAGTCCATAGTTAGCATTGCTGGATAAAGAACAGAGTTATTTTCCAATGTTAATAATTATTATTGATTTTTTTTATCTGTATAAAGGTGTACAGGTGTATTTATTTGCAATTATGGTCTTGTCGATAACAACTTATCTGTTTTTGGGACAGGGAGGCAGACATTATCTGACAGGCTATCAAGTTGTGTCACCTCGTCCCATTGGTTTGAATGGCATGATGCTAAATGTGTTAGCCTAATAAGAGAATGAATGACCTGATGACTAATGCCACATTCTTCACTTAGGTAGCTTACTATGTCAGATTATGACTTAAAATCAGTTTTTGTTTTGTATGTAGGGAGCAAGGCAGCTGGCTAGGTTTTAGAACACACCCCATTATGTACATTTAGGGAACATTCAGACAGTGGATGGTCTTTTTTTCATGGTTTTCTTTCAACATAAACATGACCTTATTAAAAACTGACCTATCCTAACCGTAGTCGGCCTCAAGAAGTGGTATTTTTATATGTCTGACCCACAGTGTTAACCTTGCGTCTAAAAAAAGCTCCACATTGTCCAATCACCACATGCTTTGTATTTTCCTGCAATTAACACATGCAGCCTTGGTGATTCGGGCGGTGTTTTCGTTAGTGAGGATAAGGAGCTTAGTGATATATAAGAGAACTATACTTAAAGGACTGCTAGAGGAACCTGGCTGGCCTTCATCCCAGTGTTTTTTCATTGGAACCAAATGCTTTGAGCATCTGGGAAAGACTGATCTCATGGTAGGGATACTTGGTATTAGGTGCTAATTAAGGATGCATCGAAGCACCACGAATTGATTCAAGAATCGTTTCACTTGAGGCACGATTCAAATCTGTATTTATGTTTAATAAACCAATATTTACTGTAATTGATATTCACTCTGAAATAAAAGGCATGTGTGTTTTAGATCAATAAAATTTCAATGCAAATAAAGCATTTTATTTAAAAAAAAGAAACTTTATCTGTCTTCAGTATTGTAAATCGATTCGCATCGTGGGTAGAGTGTATTGTTACATCACTAATGTTAATCCATAACTGGTTAGAAGCAGCTGGACCGTGGGCGGCACTATTCAAATCAAACAAGTAGGATCTGGATAGTGGCAGAAAATCTGACTTTTTATGTATAGTTATGACCAGATGACAAAAAATAATTTATTATTTAAAAAGTAGCATTTACAATTTTGTCATATATAATGACATCTTTTCTTCACAGATCCTAGCTTGTTTGGAAACTGGGGTCAGAGAGCTTGGTCAGCCATTGTATGACTTCTCTGCAGCAGAGAAAGTTAAGAACCTTGCTCAAGGGCCCAACAGTTTCTGCATGGCAGAGCTGGGATTCAAACTCAAAACCTTTCAGATGATAGTCCAAAGCTGCCTCAATTCCCATTTCACTAAATGGTGTGTGTTAGTTTAGTGCATGTACTGATGTATCTGAATTGTAATGTGTGTGTATGTCTGTGTGTGTCGTTTATGTACTGTGTTTGAGATGTACTGTATGTGTGTATGTATGGTTTGTTTGAATGTACTATGCAGCGTGTGTGTTGGTACTTTGATAACAATGTGTTTTAGTGTACTGTGTTTGTACATACACACTTACCATCACACACTGTACATTAACACACACACTAACCACCTAACTCGGCAAATTGGCATATATACACTCACGCATTGCACTCTGTGGTCATGGTTAGTGTGTGTATGGTGATATATAGAGTGTGGTGCTTTTTGTGTGTTTGTGTCAGTAGTGTATAGAAACTGAACGAGTGTGAATGGCTTTCGACACACTGGATTGTTTGTGTGAGTCGTTACTTCAAAAGGCTTTTGGCAAGACTGAAATTCAATTAGAGTTTTGAAGAGAAGTGAAGAGCACATCAATCTGTCATTTCTGTTGAAACCAAAGCGCCAAAACTACACACGCTCATTTTAATCAGTGAATTTTGGCTATCGCTACGGACAACACGTCAGTTACTGAAACCTTTCACTTCAGGAGTAAGATCCAGTTAGAAGTGTACATCCAAACAAGTACATACATAATCTGTTACAGCACTACTGGGTTCCAAACTGCCTCTGAAAGCAACCTCTGGAGGGAATGACCAGGAATTTGAATGGGTGTTTTAGAAAGTAAGCGGGACCTTTGATTGGGTGATTGGGTATTTGAAGAATATAGCTGAATGTTTTTGAGCTAATCAATGGGTGGTCATTCTAGATTGTTTTTTTTTTAACGTAATTTAAATCACATTAGCAAAGCTAACGGTGCAGAGCTGTGAGAGTAAACTACAGAACCGACATGTAACAATATCTGGGCCCGTGAAAGCACTTTCAGATCACCATTAACACGGCAGACAGTAATGGACGAGTGAAAATAATTTCAGATCCGTCGTCTCTGAACAGCAACCGACCCAGAGAATCCACAGCTTCAGCAGAAGCTAACCTCTACCAGCACATGAATCCTGACCAGTCCAGCAAAGAGTCAAGTCCATTCTGGAGGATTAAAGTATAGTATATCTAAGCAGAGTCATGTCCATTCGAGTCTGTGAAACATAAATCCAGAGTCAAACACACCAACAGTCAAGTCCAGCCCCAGTAGATCAGAGTCCAAAAGATGCAAGTCTACCCCAGTAGATTTCAGTCCAGCTCCAGTAGACAAATCTGACAGACTCAACTCCAGCCACAGTAGATTCGAATTCAGCTCCAAAAAGTCCAGCTCCAGTTGTGATCAAGTCCGGCTTTGGTAAAATCGAGTCCAAATTCATCAGATTTAGGTCCAGCTCCAGTAGGTTTGAGTCCATCCTGAACAGATTCACGTCCGGCTAGCAGATTTGAGTCCAGCGCCAAAGGGTTCGAGACCAGTTTCACTGCCCATTGTTAGATTATTTTTTCTTATTTGCCATTTTATGCTTTTTGCTGACCCCTTTTTCCTTTATCTATATTAGGTTTAGTTTATGAGTTTTTCTTTTTTAACACTATTTTCATTGTGGTGCCTCCTTTTCTTTCTTTTATCTCTGTCCCTTTTAAATTCTTGTTTTATTTTTAGTCTGTCTCCTCTACCTCTTTCCACTGAAGTATGCTTGTTTATTCGACCAGCAGGCCTTTGATTTACACATTTATTCTTTGCATATCTTTTTTCCTTTTTACCTGGCCTCCTGTAGTCCAATTGCCTTTTGCATCTCAACCCCCCTCCCCTCTCTCACTCCTTCTCGGTCTCCGAGTCTCTCGCCCATCACTTGCCCTCAGCAGCTGGTTCTTGGGGATTTTTTGGCACAAATTTTATTTTTTACCTCCCACATTTAATCCAAAAGTGCGCGTGTGTGCGCTTGTGCGTGTTTTTCATACCCACTGGAGTAATTGTTGGCGCTCCGGTTGAGGAACAGGCCATCCATCACTTTGGTGTGTGTGTGTGTGTATGTGTGTGGGAGCGTGTGAACACTTGGTGGCGCTGTGGTATCATTGAGAGATTGTGTGTGCACATACACACATACACACACAAGCATCAGTCCTACATATAGCCTGTCTCAGATCCATTACCACTGCTAACAAGCCAGCTCTGCCAATTTTTGCTACAGTTAAAGCATCCACTCTATTTTGTATCACAGATGTACAAACCCAGCTTATGAAAAAGTTGGGAGATTTTGTAAAATGCAATAAAAATGAGAATCTGTCATTTCCCTGAAAGAATTACAGTGAATGACGGTGGAATAATTTTTAATATTTTGGATGTTTTTTGGCTGAACAGCTTGATTATATGCAGTCAAAACTAATTTTGTGTTAGATGCCGCCAACACGTAATTCAAAAACACTGGACAGGCACAAATTAGCATTTCATTAGCATTTAAATTTGTATTCCCCTTTTAAGATCTTAAACGAGTGATTGGGTTTGAAACAGGATCCAACAAGCTACTATAAATCATGGTTCACCACTTTGTGTTAAGCTTCATGAGAGAATTTCTCGAAGCAAGATGTAGGTCTTTCGCCGTCTACCGTACCTAATATTGCTGAAAGAGCCAAATTAACCAAAATTAACTAAAAATGAACCATACCTTTGGGGAGATTCAAAAACTTCAGCCTGCTGTTATCGAGGCAAACCCAGGCCTCCTAAAGAAGAGCACTTTTAGGCCTCAGCATTCCTACATGCAGAGAGAAACCATACATAAGATAAGGTTCCTTTATTGATCCCCATGAAGGGAATTTTGGGGTTTCAACATTTACAGTACAGTGTATGAACAGCAAGTACAGTAAATGCAGTAAGAAACAACAAAAACAGAATAGAATAAAAAATATAAGAATACAGTACAATAAAAATAACAATCTTACATAGATTTCAAAAGTAAAATATATTGACTGTAATTCAATTACTATTTTACAGCATTAGGAAATATCACAACTGTTTGGTACTATAGAAGGGGTTGGGCTGAATGTGTTGCACTCAAATATTTGAGTGAAAGTGAACATTACTTTCTTGCGGGACACTTTCAAGTCCCCTGGGTCCTAGCTCGTCTCACTCAAATATTTTAGTGTAAGTGAACATCACGTTCTTGCCGGAACACCTTCAATTCTTCTGGGTCCAGGCTGATCTCAGATGGGCTGAACCACAATGAGAATGTGCACTATGGTCATATGAGTCTGTGTTTCTTTGTTTTTGAAGAAAAATACAACATGGATCAGTGGTGTTGGTGTTTGAGGGACTTGGAATGGCTCTTCGAGAGAACGAGCTGGTCGCTGAGGGTTTCATGGTTGAGTATTTTAGAAGGGAGTGAGAGGATGACTGGGTGTTTAGGGTGAAAGGAAGAGTAGTTGACTGAGTGTTTAAGATGGGAGTGAGCAGGTGGCTGGGTGTTTAATGTGAAGTGAGCTGGTGAGCAGGTGTTTGAGTGTGTATTTGAGGGCGTGAGTGTGTTTTTGAGGTATTTTGTGAGTGTTTAAGGGAGTGAGTGGGTTTGAGTAGATGTCTGAAGGAGCAAGTGAGTGGGTGTTTGAGGGACTGAGTGGGTGGCAGGGTGTATACGGTAAACTGTAGAGTGGTTGAGGGAGTGAGTGAGTCCAAATCCATCAGAAACCAGCTGAAGAATATCAATACTTCACCAGACTGTTCTCATCACTGATCTGTTTGTTGGTCTCTTCCAATCTTTTTCATCCTTGTCTCTCTGTCCGTCCATTTGCCTTCATCTTTTCATCTTCTGTGTCCAAACCTGTCTTCTCCTGTCACGTCTTTGTCTTTGGTCTGTCCCACTTTGACTGTCTCACCATTAATTGTTCTGGGAACAGAAGCTGGTACTAGAAGCATGTAGTAGGCCTTTGCTTTTCACTCTAAAGTCCTGTTTGCATCTTTTTTAAAGTTCCTTGCAATGTGTAATGTTCTTTTCTATCTAGTTTATCATTCCTCAAGTTCCATAATTCTAGTCGGACGTCTCGATTCGTTCTATCGTTCTATTATCCCTGTTATCACTCATTGCACTGACTACCTGATGTCTCTCTCAGTCTGATTCCCTGCTGTAATATTCCTAGTATTCCTCTTTATATCCTCGCCCTTGACTCCCAAGCTTTTATTATTCTTCTTGTTCCATGTTCTTAGATTTGATCTCTAATTAATTCCACTTCCTCTGTGTAACCTACTTCTGATGCCTCTAGTTCTAGCTCTCATTGCTTGTTCGGCAAGGGAGTAATTGGAAAGTATTGTCTGTCGTTCATCTTACATGGACCCAATTTATTGTTGTCTTGTGTTGTCTTTTTTGACTTTATTTTGTGTTAGGTGTTTTTTTTCTTAATCATACTTCTTATTTTGCCTATTGAGACGCTTAATTCTTGAATTTCTTTATTGCTTCATTGTACGTCAATGCCATTTTAATGTTTTCACATTATCACCCATTGAAAATCCATCACCCCTTGTCTAGAAAGGTTAAAATCAAACCAAATGGAGCTTCATTTGTTTTTGTCAGATGTAGTCCTTTCTTTCATGGTTGTCAGTTTGTGTGGTCCATGTACTTTGCTCAATTTCTCTGTCCCTAGTTTGTAAAACTGGGGTTATATCTTGAATAATTTCCCTACTTTGTAGTAGGCATCGAGTTGCCCTTTGTGTGTCTGCTCTGTGATAGACTGGCACCTCGTCCAGGCCTCGTACAATGGCCTTGTGCCCATTGAAAATCTGGGATAGACTCTAGTCTCCTGGCGACCCTGATTGGATAAACGTTTAAGAAAGGGAGTGAATAAGGTTGCAGGAAAGGAAAGTAAGCTGGAGATACACCACAACTAAGTTGCAATCTAATCCACAAATGCAAACCATTCTTCTCATAATTTCTGGTCTCATCCTGACCCAATTCCCAAAGTGATCAATGGCAAGACTATGGTGTGACTCTTCTTTGTTTATTAGTTTTATGTGGTGTGGTAATCCCACTTTCTTTCCTCATTTAAGCTTACAGGAAAAAGATTTTGCATTCAGATAAAGTAAATGATTTTTTTAATAGTAATTTATTCATTCGGGTTCTTTCCTGCATGTCTCTGCTTTGTGGAATCTGTAATGATGGTGATGAATTTATACTGCTCTCTAGAATCTAGTTGACTGTGTGTTAATGCACCTCCTAAATTATTTCCCAATAAGGCGCTGTGCTAATTTACACACGTAATTAGCTAGTGCATTTCCAATTAGCCTTAACTCCTCATTATCAATCACACATTCCCCCCTTCCTTACCAGCCTCAGTGTAAAATGTGCACGCTGTTATTAAATACCAGAGACAATACAGTTCCTCCATTTATTAAACCGTATCTTGGACATACTGGGTACTGGGAAAATTGTTTGATTGGCACTGGTGTTGGTCTCAGCGCTGTCAGTTTTTTAGTTAAATCTCTCAATCTTTTTTTTTTTTTGCTTAATGACTCACCACATAGCGCACCCAACCATCAGGGCATCAGTGTGTGTCTTCCGAGTCTGGCCAATTTCCCTGAGCAGAGTCTCACGGGGACAGACTATCTGTAACAAGACGGTTTGAAGAATCTTGTGAGGGATTCTGGCTTAAAAGTGGCAGAGAACGAGAGGCTTACCACAGCAGGACTGAACCCAGATTGATTTTTTTTTTAAGTTAATCTCTGTCTTCTAAAGTCTGAGCTCATAAAAGGGATAGCGGGCCGACCAGCATCCTGATGTACAGGAGTGTATGTCTTATTTGAGCACCGTCATTGATATGTTTACAAATTAGGTAGCTCACAGGATGCAGTTTGGGAAGCCACTTGTTTGCCTGTCTGAATTAGAATGGACGCTAATGGGGCTAACACCGGTCTCTGCTGATCAATAATGATGACATTCAGTCAATATAATCCAATAAAATACAGTTTTAGGATTTTACCCAAGATAAGGGGCGTGTTTTCCTCTCTGAAAAAGCACCATTTCTGTTAATTAAACTTTTTATGGTTTGAGAACTGAGGACACTAATTGTTTCCTTCATATGCTTAACAGTCCCTGGTTGCCGTTTTCAAATTCTTATTTACAACATATAGCAGACGCTTTTATCCAAAATGACTTACATTTGTGACCAAATATGATTTTTATCATTGAGACTTAGTAGTAGCTTAAGTGGTTGAGCTTTGGACTCTTTTGAAGACTCGACTTTGCAGCCACTGTTGGGCACTGTTGAGCGAATCGCTTAACCCTGTCTGCTCCAGGTGCGCTGTACAATGGCCGACGCTGAAACCAGCTTCCAAATAAGCTGGGATATATTGAAAAATAATTTCATTGTACTGTACACGTATATATACCAATAACAGCATTGTATTGGATTCTTAAGAGCCTGAACTGATAACCTTGAGATTGCTACTCCGGTACCTTAACCACTGAGCCATAATCACTTCCTTAGTTCTCAGTTTTAGTTCTCCATGCATTTTTATAGGAGACAGATCTGGACTGCAGGCAGGCCATTCCAGCACACACACACACACACACACACACACACACCCTGTGTCAAATACGCCAGAATATTGTAAAGCAGTGGTGCCAGTATGTTGCTTATCGAACATCGGCAGGCAATGGGACCAATGTTTCTTTAGTTTGCATTTTTCAGCCCACCGAAAACACTGCTTGAATCAATTTTTTTAATAGGTACCCGTTTTTACCCCTTTGTACCCTTCACTGTTTGAGAAGATGAGTGCAACCGAGCACAGACACATAAATTAATGAAAGAAGCCGACAGATAGATCTAAACCCTAAAATTAGGCGTTAATATGAAGTCAAGCGCCTCTGCTGGTTAGTTTTGAATTTGTTGTTAGAGGAAAGATATCCAAACATTGTCGATGGATTTGCTTAACGTTTTTATCCACATGAAAAAATATCGGTACACTTTAAACTGCTAAACACTTAGAAGCTTAAAAATTGGCATCAGCAGCTATCGTCCAAACTTTCAACCTGCTGACGACCATTCAGGATGGTAGCATACGTGAAACAAATATGATGCGATTACTGTGCATGTGTGATGGTCTCGCTCTCCTCCGTCAGGGCAGGAAGTCGTCTCCTGTAGAGAGGAAGTTAAAAGCAATTGAGTATAAATTAAGAGCGCTTAAAAATGGTAGGAAAAAAAGAAATGACAAACACCAAACTGTATGCAAACGGTATTTGATTTAAACAGATTCTAACTACCATTCAGTCTTTGTTTGTTGGATAGTTCTGAAGCACTCCACACTGGGCATGAAGCAGCACTACATCTGTAAGAGTTGTAGATCTGCAGAACCCTCTCTCTGTCGGCCGTACTTCACTTCAGCGTTGGCCGTAAAACATGTTTGGTCATTGCCGAGCACTGCCTGCTAATCATAAATCCTCTTTATTAAACACACCGAGTGTGATGGTGAATGGGTCCAGCTGCTTCCTGCAACAGTGCAGATTCAGCAAGACGGGAACCTTGGAACGACCTTGAACAGGCATTAAAGTTGGATTCTTACGACGTGTATGTGGAAGGTCAGATCGGAAGGAAAAACGATCTTATGGTAATTATGGTACAATGTGCAAACGAATACAACAAAAAACTGTGTGTAAAGGCAGTGACTAATAGATCTTATAAACTGGAAAGGTCATGGTGCGCACACACACACATGTACATAGTAATGATTAGTACAGTCCTTTCATTCATCTTCACCACTTTATTCATTCACCAAGCTCCGTTTTACATTTATTCATTTTCATTCATCACCTCTTGTAAAAACCAGGGTACCTCAGGGTTTAATCCTGGGGTCGCTGTTGTTGCGCAGTTAAACATGACCATGCATTTGTATGCTTGTCACGCTATAATATTGCTGTGTTCAGTGTTCTGCTATGGCATTTTCATTCATCAATCAGTCAGTGTCGGTGTTCCAGCAGGGCCAGCACCACCTGAAAGCTCTTGTTGCTAGGTCGAATTGTACAATGTACAACGTGCCAATTTATTTTGACGCATTGTTGGATCAAACTGCGAAGTGGGCGCGGTCAGGCCGAGACTGTGATGTGAAATGGATAACTATGCATCTCAATCACTTTCTTAACCGGTCCCCACCCTAACATTTTAGCTAGATATAACACACGCTCACCCACTTTCTACAACGCCCGTTAACCTGTTTGCATGTTTTGAGACTGTAGGAGGAACAGGGAGAAAATCTGGAGCGCCCCACCTATGGATCGAACCGAAGGCCCTGCCGGCCCTATTCATCATAGTAATTGAGAATTTTGACTGTTCGGGGACTTGAACAGACATGATCGTGTCTGTAACTGAAGGAAACGGTTGAGTGATTCTACATTTGGGTGATGTAAGCAGTACATCGATTCTATACAGAAACACAGCTGGGTTCTCAAGGGCCGAAACACAGTGAACACAGGTGATCTGGTCAGATCAGAGTCCCTGTTTCAGCTTATGTTTGGCTTGAAAAATGAAAAGGACAACCGGGACCAAACGAACTGCTCAGCAAAAGGTGTGAAAGCTAACATCTGTCACGGCATGGCGATGCATCACTGCCTGCGGCATGAGCGACTTGCATATGTGTGAGGGAGCCACTGACATGGAGGTGCATATATGGGGATTTATGAGAGACATATGCTGCCATCAAGGGGACATATTTTCCTGGCAATGCTACAGTTATTTCAACATGGCAATGCCAGGCTTCAATTTGCACACTCGCAAACACACACACACACACATACGGTGGGTTTGTGTGAATACACAGTGAGCTGCCCGGTTGCCTACTGCCAAAAAAGAGAGCTCTTTAAGTAGAAAGAATGAAACCTGTAAGGCAGATTATTCATATGCACTACTTGGACAGCAATTACGTCACAGCAGTTTTAACATTTTAACAACCCACCAGCATGCTGACTAACATACCGAAAATACACATTTAAAAATCAGTAGTGGGTAGATCTATCACCGTAAAGCAAGTAGGTCCGAGGTCAATGCTCAGACTGGGTGGACTTATCCTATAGAGTGTGTGTTAATTGGTGTCTGCCCTAGGATGGACTGACACCAATTTTAGGGTGTTTCTGTGTGTCTTGTGCCCATTGAAATCCTGGTACAGGGTTCCCCCCGATCCTGAATTGTATTGAAAGATTTATGCTCCGCATCCATCTGAATTCACTGTGATGGCCTTCACCACTAGTCAAGTGTTGCTCGCTCATTATCTGGTCCGTTAATGGATTTGAAATAAGGCACCTCAGTTGGCAGTGTTTTGGGCATCATGGTGACTCAGTGCTTACCTCTCAAGAAGGTGCAAGAAAGGTGGGTTGGGTTCTTGCTGTGTGGAGTTTGTATGTTCTCATCCTGGTGCTCTGGTTTTCTTCCACAGTCAAAAAACATGCAGCCAGGTTAATTGAGACTGAATTTTCCTTGTCACAATGCCTAAACCAATGCATAGTAGTACCGGTCCCAGGTCTAGATAAATATGGAGGGTTGTGCCAGGAAGGGCATCTGGGCTAAACACTATGCCAATAATGCAAATAAAGATCCCATG
This sequence comes from Microcambeva bendego, assembly GCA_034509265.1. Taxonomy (NCBI): domain Eukaryota; kingdom Metazoa; phylum Chordata; class Actinopteri; order Siluriformes; family Trichomycteridae; genus Microcambeva; species Microcambeva bendego. The sequence continues at coordinate 3,330,393 of JAYDZG010000012.1, forward strand.
TCGTGACCCCTAACGGGAGCAAAAGAAACCAAAAGAAGTTGGCTGCATTTGAAGGTACCTAGGAACAGCTTTTTTATTGGCTATAGCACAAAATGCATCTATGTAAAAATATTACTAGGTTTTCGGACAGACACTAATTGTGTGTGTGATAATGTACAGGAGCTACAATTGACTGCTTAGAAGCTGAAGTATCATATCAAGCAAAAACGGGCAAAA
>JAYDZG010000012.1:3374362-3384948 GCA_034509265.1 Microcambeva bendego
AAGCAATGGCAAACTACTCCACTATCATTGCTGAAATACTTCATGGATCGATGATCCATCAAGTGACCGAGAGTCGGTTGCGACTAACCGGATAATCATCATCAATGTCATATAGTAGACTGTCCTAAAAAAATAATAACTCAGTGGTTCCTAACTAGTCGCCACAGGGTTAATAATCAATCTTTTAGTAATTAATTTAACATTCTTTAAATCATAAAAAGTATTTCATAAAAAGGTATTCTTACTTAATTACTGAACCTCTGTCGTACGTGCTGTGTACAGTGTGGACAGATGGCTGTTTTTCACACATTTTGGCAGATTTTTAAAGGGTTTTAGGCTGAAAATTACTGAAATCTGGCAACGTTATTTTACTAGATGTGAATTCTAGCATTTTTCAGCAGCAGGTGTTATTTAAAATGTTGGGAATTACAATCTTTAGTGCAAAACATTATGCAAAAGTAAAAATACTGGATGTAAAATCTACTTTCAAGTACACAAGAAACTACTTAAGTACAGTAATACGAGTAAAAGTAATTCATTACTTTCCACCTCTGCTTAAATGTAACTTAGTGTCCCATGCACTCAACCACTGTTCAATAATGAAACAAAAACATGAAACCTTCCTTCTGAACAAGTCAGCGCTTTTGCACCATTTTTTTTAAGAAAGATGTTTACAGAGGGAACACAAAGCTTCCTCAACCCAAGCATTGAGTGAAAGGATGAGTGTGATGTAACCGTGGGCCGTTGGAGATGGTAGATGGGTGTTTTCAGCACAGGACCCACTACGACTCTGAGCAGGAAGAACCAGCAAATGAAAATGAATGAATAATCTTGTGTGGAGTTAATGATGTGTGTACGAATGGAGTCAATTGCGCGGATAACACACATACACACTGTGTGTGTGTGTGTGTGTGTGTGTGTGTGTGTGTGAGAGAGAGAGAGAGGTGTCTTACGCAACAGGCTGCAACAAAGCTTTGCACACACACACACACACACACACACACACACACACACACACACACACACACACACACTCTGCTGTCAGGTTGAAGGATAATTAGGTGTCTCCGTACGGCAGGGGTGGAGGAAAACCTGCCGAAGTCTTTTGTCTGGTTTTAATGATGCGTTACGAAGTGGCCACGCCCCCCGGTGCTTTTTTTTCATGACCTGTGGTGTCCTCATCCATTCATGACCACCACTCGCTCACTCTCGTTCTCATCGGCTTTGTTCTACCACCTAAATGAGACGGAGACACTCTCACTTACCATATGGTTCCTAAAACATGAAGGAGACACATACTGGACCCTCATGCTTCACCCGTTCCCCGTTTACTCAATAACCTGGTTCTGGAACTTAGCAGGAACTTTTTTAAGATCTCGTTTAAAGATAGACACAAAGTACATCCGGAAAGCAACAATAGAATTCGCACTGATGAGGTTACTTCATAAAAGCTGCTCTAAATGCTCACATGCTAGTTCTGAATGGTTTGATTCGACGGCGGAGCTTTTTAAAGGAAGTCGCCAGGGTTTAAAGAATGAGAAATGAAGGGGTGGAGATCTACCTCACAGTCACAACTTTAGAACATCCTATGAAGCTTTAGTAGTATTCAGATCTGGTGAAAATCATTTAGTTCTTATTCTAGTTGTAGCTGCACTGGTCTAATAAATAACGGCCATGCTTCATACTGATGTACTGAACACCCATAAAGTCCACATGCATATCAGTCCTCAAGTAGCCCAAATTAGTGTCCATTAAAAAAAGCTTGTGGTAGCTTATTCCTGTTCATAAGAAACACTATAATATAAGTGGAGTTACCACGTGTGTGTCTTGGACCAGGTCCCAGGTCCCAGGTCCCCTTTCACATTAAACACCACGTTAACTTTGATCCAAATATTCTTTTATAGTGGTACACTTTTGACACACACATTTTAATAATCATGAAACAAAATACCACACATTTACCTGAATTGTGTTTTTGAGACGTGGTGTTCATCTAACATCTCTTGAACATTTTGCACAGATTTGTTCACAAGTGCCACATTTCCTGACAGTCATGAAATTACAGAAGTCAGAGTAAATGGAAGCTGCAATCTCAGTTACCAGAGTTTATTTAGCGGCTTTTCTCTTTGACATCTTGTACATTAGGTTTACCGGTTGCTGACTGGATTGCTGTGGGAATGCTAGAACCACCTCATAGTAAAAAAATGTAAATGTGATGCACTTGGAAGATGCCAGGATTAAAAATGTAAATCTTTAAGCAATTTGGTTAGTAGACGGGAAAAGTCTTGTTCAAGTTACAGTGATCATCTACTGGAATTTCAGTCGCTCAGTATTTTGGCTTCTGGAGACTTGAAACACCTTGAAAGCTCATTGATATTGGAGGGTAGCTCTGTCGCCTTGTTGCCAAAAGGTCCTGGGTTATATTACCAGGTGGAGTGTTATGAACTGAAGATACTACATTGTCCATGATGTGTTTGAGATTAAAGACTTGAACTGAGGATCCTTGAGAAATGACTAACTACCTTTCCTGTCATGAATGTAACCAAAGTGTGTCAAACTTAATTAAAATGCATGAGTGTTTCAAAAAAAAATTTTTTTCAGAATCATGCATTTGTAAGACTGGATTGGGTTTTTTCTTTAGTCTTTGTTACATAGGATCCTGAGCCTGAACAGTACTATGGTCAATCACAGATATTGTGCTAAATAAATCAACTTCACCTTGCTTTACTCACAGTGCGCCCACGGTATCATAATACAGCTTTATAACTGCATCATTAAAACACATGATTTAATCTTAAACATCTAAACAGATTCAAGCTCCATGATTCCATTCATTAAGAATCAAACCTGTCTAGGAACAGGCAGCGTCTCCATGGAAATGCTCCCTAACTACCCCACTTCACAGCTGTCCGTCCAGGGCTTTAAATCTCCCTGAAACAAAACACAGCCCCCACACACTCACACACACCCCATTTCCCCACTATGAACTATTTAATCTCTGTGTAAGTTTAATCTTAAATCACTTCATCTCAGTGAGTACTCAGTGTAGTTTTCTACATCCTCACGTACAGAAACATTCCACACTAATACACACCAGAGCTGCTCAGAACGAGACGCCGAGCAGATTCCAGTCGGTCGGGATTCAAGTTTATTATTTTAAAAAATATTTTCACTTCTGAAGCCGTCGTGAGTTCGCTTAGATCCCCTTTCTTGATATGTTCTGCACTGCATGAACTGTGAAGAAATTCCAGTTATCACCTCGGTACTGGACTTCCCTCCAAAACAACTGCTGTCTGCTGTAATGGAATGAACGTTTGCATACACTTGTGGGAAACAAAATTGGGTTTTCGGTGATTTCTACAAGGGATCTTGTTTCCACAAGTCTCCACACTTTTATTCTTTGAAATCTTTGAGAGAAACAAGATTTTAATGCAAAATTGGCAAGGCACTTAACCATTTTTTTGCTGATGCGATTAAAATGACTCAAAACTGGGAAAACAGACACAGAAATAAGTGTGATGTCATGAGTTTAAAATGCATTTTTGGAAAAAAAAAATCCTTGTACAAGGATTATTTTTATGTATGTAAATATTTGGACACAAACTTTTTGGAGCTCGTACATCAACTTTTTGAAGTGAACCGGTTTGTTGGGTTTGAAAGCCTCACCTCCCAACGCACTTTAATCGTTTTAGCCTTATTGACGCTATCTGGAAAGGAAATTAATTTTTTGTTAGATTGTGTAATCACTCTGGTCATACTATCAGAAACAAACGTCAGTCTAGCATTTGCAGTGATCACTGAATATATAAGGATCCCAACTTTGGAAATTTTCAGTGGTGGGGTTCGAACCAGAAACTTCCTGATTGCTAGTACAGTTCCTTAACTGCTGAGCCACAACTGCACCACAAGGACATGTTTCATCTGGCAGATATGCTTTATGTTGAGAATTAGGGGTCTTGTTCAGGGGCCCAACAGTGGAATTTTGTCAAAATGATGGGCCAACCTTCTAATTACTAGGTTAGTACTCTTACCCCTGAGCTACCCTGCCTGTTTGGGTGAGTCTTGGATTATATTTCATTTGGCCAGACACAGATGCCGCGCTTCATATTTCTGAACATATTCTTCCAACTACAAACACAATTTCTTCCTAAATTCACCCTGATTTCACTTAAGCGTCATCTTTAAGTCATCAGATTATAAAGTAATGTAAGAAATATCTTGTTATAAAATACATTAGTGTCTGTGTTAAAATCAAAATGTATTCTATCACCCAAAAATGACTGGGTCTCTGAAATAATTTTAAAACTGTTTGCCAAATTAGCAACACATTAATGCTTAAAACATTGTCCCTAGCCGAGACTTTCTGTGCTTCTGTAAAATGAACAAAAGTGCATTTACTATGTGTGTTTTCATAGTAACTTGGAAAGACACGTGAAGAATTCAAGAAGATTTGAAGAATTCACCCTTAAACAAATAGGTGACCCAAAGGTTCTCGAGCTTCTCAGTACTGTACACGACCATCCTAATGAGAAGTCTAGTTAGGTCCTGGACACCTCAGTCAGTCTCTAATCACACACACCAGGGCAATCTAGCTTGTTCAAAGCTCCATATACTGAGGGGCACGTTGCATGTGGGTTTGTTCAGAATGCTTTGTCATAGCGAGAATTATTGCAGAACATGCGGGGCCTCTTTCGAGTGAATCACACTGTACAGTTAATATCATTCTCTCATATTGAAGAAAAACTGTGGTGAATCTTTTCAGGAGTTTCTGACCTGCAATGTTTTCAAAGGCTTCCAGCAATCTACTAAAGTCGGTGTTCAGTATTTATCGATATGAAACAGACTTATGGGAGGATAGCAGTCAGGAACCCCCAGCTAACCAAGAGAAATGAAAGCACTCCGCTGACGTTTGCAAAAGATGCACCTGAACGTTCTCAAAGCTTCCTGCTGTTTTACAGAACCTCATAGCATAAGAATCGACGGCAGCGGATTCGATTCCACCGTTAGCCGCTAATAAACGTGTCGCTCCCTCTCTCTGACACCGAACTCAATATGGTGCTTTGAAAGAGTTTATTTACATGCATCACCCTACCAGAAAGGAAGCTGCACCCATTGTGTACGCGCTCTTTCTGATTCAGGCTCAGCCAGTCAGAAAGTAATAAAGAGAGCGGGGGAACGCTCTGGCCCGTATGAATAACAATAGCCATTGTGTGTTCCTGCACCCAGACGAAAATAAAGAAATGAGAGAATAGCGTGATGCTAATTGAATGAGTGAAGGACGAGGCGACAGATGCTGCAGCGCATTCCGCTGTTGCTAACGCAAGAGAACATGTTTGTAAGGCCTGATCGGGGGGCTGACCCACCTGCTGTGGGGTCTTTGTTGTTCACAAAAAAGTCAACATTTATCAGCACACCAGCTCGACATCCCGTCCTCCACCGGACCTCCACTGTCACCCGAGCGATAAACCAAATGCTTCTAATAGTGCTGTAAAAATGTACCAGAGCTCACTAAAATAAAATCATTCTCTCATCAGGGAACATCTGTGAGTACTTCTTAGTGTGATGTCGGTAAAGAAATTAAAAAGAAGAATTTCTTTTTATAAAAGTTCATCAGTTTAAACGTAGACTGTTAAAATGTTCAGCTCAATAGAAAACAAATCCGAACAACCAAAAGAATTATAAATAATAAAATAATTCAATATAATTTATGTCAGAAACGTATCGAAATAGCTAAAAAGGAGTCAAATGCAACATTTTCTTTGTAATAAAAGCTATAAAATAAAAGAAACAGAAAGAAAGGATAGTCTAAAGTTTATCTATGTATTATATGATGTGTACATAAAGATACGGTGGTCTTTTATTGGTAAAATGAGTAATGGGTTTATATTAATACATGTTTATATTAATTTAAAGATTTATAAATGGAGATTTGTTTTCCTTAACACATATTTTGACTTTCCTGGGTTTTAGGAATCGCTACAGCAGATCTCTGGCACTGTAGCAACTATTCCTATTTGTGCAAATACTCAACCACTTAAAAGCACCACTGCGATTCGAACCCTCGACCCTCTGACCTCAGCATTATTGGGCTAGCATACTTTATATTTCAGTGAATAAGGAGCCTGTTTAGCATCAAAGATAATTGTTAGCATTGTTAGCAATATTTATATACGAAATACATTCTACATATTATTTTTTCTTGATGAAGTTCCTAAGGCCAAGCCATGATTGGTTGTTTTAAACATAAAACCCGCACTTTTATTTATAAACCTGTTATATCTGTCATTAGAAACCAGCATAGCGTAGTCATCAGCTAATGCTAATTTGTGCTGTTGTATTTAACAGCGTCGTGAGTTTATGGATCTTATAGAATGCTTAGAAGTTTTAGACCTTTTTGTTTAAATTACAATCATGTGTGTTTTAGCACATAGTTTTTAAATCTGTTTTGATTTTATAGGTTTTAGCATATATTTGTAGCTCAGAGTAGTATGTTTTGAAGTCGAGTGCTTCTGTAAGGGTTTGGTGTCATGTTTATTAGTGTTTATGTATGTATACTGTGTTAAAGAGTGTTAGCATGTATTTAACTTTCTCTTCTAGCAGGTTAGCTTGTTTTGTTTTTTTTTAAGCAGAGGTAAAAGTCATGTTATGACTGCTAGCTAGCATGCTGTTTTTACACACTTTAAGCTAGAGTTAGCATGTTTTTTGTGTGTTACTCGGTTTAACTTGGCTAATCTGTATTAGTATAACGACTGTGCAGCATTAAATCGGTTAGCTTGCACCTGTCTCCTCACACTTTTCTTTCTCTCTCATTGTATGCTTTGTTAATAAATGTAGAGACGTTGTGGCCTGTTCGGTGAGTATGAAGGCGACACTAACGGTGGGAAAGCGTGTCTAAGTGCATTAGCCCGTCTGGCTTTAGTCCTTTTACCAGGCTTAGATCCGCGCTGGAGGAATTCCTTCGTCCTCTCACACTTTTGTTCGCAAAATGAGATTAGCTGGTGCAGTAATTGCGTTAGCGATCTCGGTGCACTGAGGAGCGGCAGTCGGAGCAAACCTGTTCAAACACCACGGCCAGTTTGAGGCTCCGTCCCCACCGACACCCCGCATATGCTAACAAAAGCTAACTGGATTATAGAGCTACTGAAAGAGATGTGAGGGGGGTAAAGCGTGCTCCCTCGTGAGGTTACACAGTTTAGAGCCAATTCCATCTGTGCACCAATATTTATCTTTTTGTTCAAAAATATCATCCACGCTCTACATAATATTTCGCTGAGCTCTCATACTCATGAGTCAAATGTTTAGGATCTTTTTTTTATAGATGTTTGGGGGTTTCAGTGATTTTTAGTGACTAAATTATGAGAAAAACCTGTTTTTTGTTCATTAAATACATTGAATAAATATATGATTACATTTGCTGAAACATTTGTTAAACATTTTTGGGAGTGGTGTTATGTTCTTGTGTATATATATGCATATATATTCTTACAAGCATGTATATTGTATAAAATAATATTGAACAATTCTGGTTTCTGCAGTATTTAGCACGTCACCTTACGCTTTGGCCACTTTGCACTCCACTCTGGACACTTTACACTGGTCACTTTATATTGTTTCTATTTTGATATTATATCGGTTTAGTTAAATTAAGTTTTGTAGGTTTTTTATTTTATATACTCTAGTTTAACATAAATGTATATTTTCTTTTTATAATGTGGCTGAGCAGTCATTTAAAGCATTTCACTGCCGGCTGTACCATGCATGACTATCTACAGTATGTGACAAATAAAACTTGAAACTTGTTTACCAGAATTCCAAGGTATGTATTTTCCTATAAAGATGGGGAAACCTGTTAACATGTTCCACGGTCCTGTGAAGCTCCATATTTTTTAGGCTAAAGTAACCTAATCAGGAAACTTTGAGTTTAAGAGAAACGCTAAGATTAAGGCAACACATTTCTTGATAAATTGTGTTGAGTTTCAAAGATTTTAAGTTTAAGGGATATAGAGTTACAAGGTACCACTGTATTGCAAAATGTTATTAAGAGGAAAGGTAAAAGACCCTTGCTTTGATTTTCTGTTAAACATGGAGCAATGTAGAAAACACATACAAAACCAATACATTTGTAATATAGGGTGACATGATCATCGTCCTCTTTTTTACCTAGAAATGTCCTTTTTTGGACCTAACATTTGATTAAGTGATATTTTTTTTTGTCTCTTCTTTTTTAACTTTCTTTTTTGGTCCCACCGAGTTTTCGGATGTCATACCACGAAGCATCAAAATGGCTACAGATCAACGAACTGCTTCACGTCAGCTTGTTTAAAGTTTTTCTCTGATTTCAAATACGTCTTACGAGGAGATGCTATCGTCAACACCGTGATAGAGCCACATTCTGTCAGAATAGCTCCACAAATGAACTAGTGTATTTGTTGTTATTAATTAGGGCTGAACATTAAATTGACTGTAATAAGATTAGCTGGTCATGAATGCATCTGTTAGTTGTCTTGTTTAAAAGTAGCGGTTCATGTGGTGATCAGGAGGTGCAGCGGTAATTCCTGCTAGCACACCAGAGCTGTTATTTCAAATTCGTTGGTTCGAAGTTCTGCCATCTGGCTGGGCTTGGTGCCTGCATGAACAATGATTGGCTGTTGTTCATACAGGGTTTAAAAAAGCCTGTGTTTGTATCTCACTCTCCTCAATTAGGGCGGGGATTGGTATCAGTAGATAAGAAGCACAAAGTAGTTGGGTTATTGAAAATCCTAAAAGTTGAGAGAAAAGGCGAGAAAATAAATAAAATAAAAAAAAACCACCCTATACACACACTGCCATGTTGCCACCAATGAATCAGGATTTTTTTATGGTTTGCTGGGTTGTTGATGGTTCTAGGTGTCTTTACTTTACAGGAATAGAAGCTCGGTTGGGATAGATGCTCTGTGATCCTTCATAATTGACCACTCGTTTGAGCTGCCAGTGTTTGGCTACAGAGATCACATGACTTGTGTGTGGTGTTTTTTATTAGCGAGGACTATAGCGGATAGTAGTGCAGGAAATCTTGTAAAGTTGTGGGTTCTCAGCCTCAGTCATATGTATGTTTTTACTGAGAACCTAACTAATAATAGTTTGTAGAAACTTTGTAAAGTACAAATATCCTCTGCAGTTTTTTTAATGTCTTTTTCTGTGGCAATATATAATTTTCATGCATTTTACTAATTTTGTAACATAATTATTAACATAAATTCAGCTAAATTTCCATGCTGAAAGACCCCAGTTAGAAGCGGGAGATTTAAAAGTAGCCAATCTGAGAGCATTATTTCATTGCTACTATTTAAATGCTCCCCTGTGACGCATCTCCGGCATTCCCACATCATAACAGTTTACTAGTCATCATCATCATCATCATCTTCTTTAATCAATATCATTTATTAGTGTGACTACCCATACATTTTACTGTCTTTTATTGACTTCATTTATTGCTGTATGTACCCTGCTCGTACCAAAGAAAACGCACTTGCATGAATTACAATACATATATTGGTAACATCGATATTTTTACATTGTAGCACATTGGCTAATGTAATAAACTGAGTTTTAAATAAACTTAAAGTGTTTGGTGGGCATATTTGGGGTTTAAACTATAAAAATAGAGGCGCTGGTGCTGGAGGAATATTACCCCTGCATATATTGGGGGGGTTACTGTTCTTAAATCCACTAATGAAATGAGGCCCATGTGTACGTATGGGCTCTAACTTGTACCTATGTATATATTCTAGCTACAGTTTGATGTAAAACCCTTGACAAAAAGAGTAGCTTAGAACCTTTCAAATTCTTCTTTTAAAAGGTGCCAGCAGGACGCCTCTTTTTTCTTTTAGAAGATGAACAGTTTGCACCGACGACATACTTTCTCACGTTCTGTGACAGGAAGTAGGCCACCGCGCTCCTCCGTTCCACCCTCGGGCGACCAGACCGTCCCGGTTTTGTTCCCCCGTTACAGATAAAGTGTTTAAAGTGTGTTAAAGAAGAGAAAGGACCCGCAGGTCAGTATCGTGCAGAATTATGCATGTATGCTAATAGATTTTATTAAAAGTGTGTAAACGGGTGAGATTCACGTGAGCTAATGTGAGTGCATGTGAACTCACGTGCGTTAAAGCTCGATTCGACACGCAGATTAAACACACGGTGGCTCTGAACTCATGCAAATACAGATGATACAAAAGTAGAGCTGCAGCAGGGACGTCGGGTGTCACTATTATATTTATAATGATAAAAGAAGTGGGTTAATCTGGGTTAGTGTGGGTTACCTTGTTAACGTCTGTCTTCAAGAAAAACTCAGTTAGCCTGTGTGCAAGTAAATCAGCCCAACTTCTTGCCCAGACTGTTGTGGTTGGCCAAATCAGTTTTAAGACACTTATTTCTCGTGGTTTCTTGTTTTACTAAATATCCAGTTCATATTTACAACCATGATGTTTAACATTGTAGTTATAAATCCAAACTGACAATTGATGATTGTCACAGCCGACTCTCGGTCACTTGATGGATCATCGATCCATGAAGTATCTCAGCAATGATAGTGGAGTAGTTTGCCATTG
>JAYDZG010000012.1:3623688-3638217 GCA_034509265.1 Microcambeva bendego
TTACATTAAATAACAGTATCAGATCAGATTACATGTCTTTTATTATTATTATTATTATTATTATTATTATTATTATTATTATTATTATTATTGTGATCCAGTAATTTGGGCTGATGTCGAGTACTGAGTATCAGATGAGTGCTAGCCCTAGTACAGGCCCTGTTTTGAACAATTTTAAATCAGAACTCAGTGAAAACTGTGTTACCCACTTAGCCACTGTGCCGTTGGAGCAAAAAATATGTTTAAAAAATACATTGACCTGCTAATCCTAATTATTCATTTATAAACTCAGAGACTTTCACTTTGTTTGTCCTCTACAGTTTCTGTGTGGATTTTGAAATGCCACCATTTCCATTCAGTCTGGTTTTGTTTGTCACTGTGACGGTACACAATACAGATGGAGTCTTGCAGAGGTCACAGACAAAAGGAAGAGATAAATAAATAACCATACTCGCACTGTCACACGGATCCATATACAGTAGATGGCAAGTGAGAAACGTTTCTAAAACATTTTTTCTTTTGAGAATATTACAGGCTAAAAATCTGCAGCCAGCAGCTGGTCTGTCTGCTTTATATATGTATTGCAAGTTTTATTTTATTCACGATTCAGAAATTAGTTGTTCTATATCGAAAAATGCAATAACAAAGACTTTTAATTGGATAAAGTGGAGATCAAGAAGAACAACGTAAAGCTCTGATTCTATCCCACTGATAGCAAGATCATTTTCTAATTACTAAATGCACCCCCCCCCCAATTATCCTCCCAATCTAGTCGTATCCAATTACCACATCAGATTCTTCTTGTTCACTGTCATTGAGCTTAGCTTTTTTGTATGATGAACGTTTTAGAACCCGGAACGGCTGATTCTCACAATTTTCCAAAACCCTGAGCTGTAAAACAAGTTTAAAAGTGAAATGTTGTGGACAATTTAGCTTAACTTGGATACACGTGGAGCTTTCAGGGTGAATTTTACTATTATTCCACACAAATGCAGACTCTTCTTATAACCGCACGTTGATGATGTTCATTGTTGTTCACATCAAAAGCTAATCTGCATTATCAATCTGATACAGTTTTCTATGCTTCCAGTGGCTAGTTACCCATGGGGTCTCTCCAGCTAATCTGGCTGCCTGTTTTTGGACTGTTGGAGGGAAGACACGTGAACACGACGATTGATGGCCTCTGGACCATCATACTGTGATGTGACAGTGCTACCCCCGGGTCACCGTGCTGTACATGAAATTACATTAATAGGTTGAATTCAAGGGACACGTTGAGTTTAAGGGTTCAAATTTCTCCAAAAAGAATGACCACTATGTGTAGCCCTTGCTATTACAATCCATGTTGCACTGTTGTCAATCCATTTAAGCCACTCAATGCCCCCCTCCTAACCCGCAGACCCTTTTATCCTCGGTGCCAACCCAGTGTGGCTTTGTTTCCCGAACTACACGTCTGTGCTCTGTGGGATCAAACAGACTGACTGATCTCTCATCAACCCTACAACAAACTGTCCAGCGTGCCAGGCTGACCCAGCATGCACCTTGTTGTGAAAGACTCACACCAGAAGTTTTTAAGAACGCGCCTCATCACACAGTTCTAGCGCCCCATGGGTGGGGTTGCGATCGCTGTTTGTCTGGAATCAGTTCTTTGACCCTACTATCAATGGTGACCCTCACGGGAGCGTTGCTCCAGGCACTTTTGCTTTCGGGTTCATAGGCGCGATCGAGCTCGTCCACCACAGCGAGGTAGAAATCCCAGAAGAAGAAAACTTGAAAGGAAATCCTTCCAAAAAGCATTAATGTGTTAAAGCTTTGTTTCAATACTTCAATTTAAAATAATCTTATGAAGTTTTTAATTCTTGATCATATCCACAGTGACCACTGTGATGGGCTGGAAGTGACTCAGTAAGGTACTGGTCGGTTGTCACGTGTATCTGGAGCCATGCTGACTGCCATTCATCTTACATCTATTGGAGGGCACCTGGAGGTAGAACCAGAGATGCTCAGCACTGTTAACCCAGAGTAGTAGATTGTACTTAAAATTGCACAAATTATTTAAATTAGTACATTTTTTTAAATAATGCATTATAGTAAAACTTAATTGGTTTAAGTAAAATCTATTTAATGCCAAATAAACTTTTAAGTAATATTTTAAATGGAATAAACTCAAATCTAATGGATGTGTATTGAAGATCTGGATCCAAGTATGTGTATCGATGAATTTCTGATTGAATTGATTCTAATTATAATTTATATAAATGTATTTTGCATTTACAAAGCTTTTAACATCTACAATGTAAATATAAAAAAAATCAAAGTACAATAAATAAAATAATTAATGTAAATGAAATACATAACAAAGAAAAATTAAACAATTAAGTATTAAGTAACCAAGGTATAACCTTAGAAATCCTAAGAAAGTAATCTGTCACCTACCTCTTTTAAAGAAGTTGGCAAAAGTTGAGAGTGGACAGATTAGCTTGTGCTTTTTACTGCTAATGAAGCATTTACAATTTTATAATTTACTCCAAAACTCTCACACAGCAAATGACATTTAAACTCATACCTTTTTACCCTCACATAAAAATAGAAAACCAACTGAGAACAAAGTTTGAGGGAGGACATGGCGCCTTTGCTGATCTGTCAAAATAATCAGTAACAGAAATTTCTTGTTGTTTCTCGAAGAAAACTACTTAAGACAAAAAATAAGACTGTTCCATCACCTTCCACACTGATTTGAAAAATAATTGGATATGTGAAAGTGTTACTTGGGCATTGTGAATGCTAAGAAATGCTTTTGTGCTTCTCACAAAATAGTGGAACATGCTAATGTATATAATTAATGCAATGTAAAAAAGATTGTTAAGTAATCTTTTCTCAAATTGTTTGCAAGGAATTGGGTTCAAGTCTGGGGAATCAGGGGGGTCATGCTCTTCCAACCAATGTGGGACATTTGAAGCTATGTGACGTGTCGCATGATCCCATCAGCCCCAGTTTAATTCAGAGTGCCTGTGTATACCCACCTTATTCACCTCCCCAACCAGTCAAGCCATTGAAAGTTCGAAGCATTCATAATATTAGACCCAGTATAAAAGAAATCTTATGCTTCCAACTTTGCAGAAATACATTTTTGAAGGGTTTTTTGAAGGACGTCTATAAAAACGTGAAGAAATTATTGGTTTAAAGAAAGTCCAGCATCCCTCACAGAGCCCGGACCTCAGCCCTACTCCTCTCTACCTCTCTCTGTCTCACGTCTTCAATGTCTTGTGAGGAGCCTTAGAACGTCTCCCATTACAGCTGAAGAGATCACGCAGAGGTCAGTTTTAGATTCGTTCGGCTTTTACTAGGTTTGGCTTCGTACCTCATCACGTTAAGCTCTGGTGGCTGAATGGGAGCGAATTCATCGTCATGATCTTAATTCTTGTAGCAAGAAGACGGAAGGCTTGTTGGTAGTCTTGGTGATGTTACACGGAGTGTAAATACAGATGGTATTCAGACTGCTGATGAGAGGAAAAAAAAGCCTGTAGCGACAGCGACATTTACGACCTTGTAGTTGATAAAAAAAAAAATCTTCTCTAAAAGAGTCTTTAATGTAAACGAATGAAAAGCGAGAGAGAATGAGAGTGAAAGTGCAACCCGGCAGAACAAAGTGCTGGAAAATCAAACAGGAAGACCTGCAGCGAGAGAACAAACACATTTATTGGAATATAAAATACTGTCAACTTTTATTTCTATTTTAGAATAATGTGAGGGACAAGCGCTGTGGGGATCTTCTCCTCCGGCTCTGCACACGCCCGCGATACAGCAAATGCGTTCTGTTTTTTTCCTGCGAGGAAACACTTTCACTTCAACGTGAAAGCATTTAAATATAAAGTGATGTTTAATATATAAAACACTCCTCAGTCCTCGCTCTTCTGTTTCGAATGTTAAATTTTAAACATCTGTAATTTCACATCTGTATGCTGGATGTTTGTTTGGGAGAAGAGTGATCCCCCCCTTAGTTTATTCAAATGCGTACTTGCCATACATCAAGAGGACAGGAAAACTAAATGCTCTAAACATCTACATGAAGCGGTCACGTCAATACAAGCTGATTTCAATATAATTTCTGAAATAATTGGAGTGGTCTTATTCAGGATGAATGCTAAATACTGTAACAAGCTTGTCTAGCACAGCAAGGCCGTGCTCCTTGGAGAATTAATGATTGGATTAATGAACTAACTGGACATCTTCCATAATAAAAAGTAGCCGTTATGTATTTCTCTTTCTCTTTCTCTTTCGTATTTTTTGGTTATTTCATTCATATCAGATTTGTTTTATTGTATTAATATTATTTTTCTTTATTATTTACTTAGTTTTGTTTATTCACGTCATTAATCTTTGTAATGTACATTAAAATGAACAAAATATGAAATACTTGGAGACAGTGGTAGACTAATCCTCTGAAGTGCAGAGATATCACCGGACATCAGCTCACTCAGATCTGAAACCAATCTGAGCATCCCGCATTTTGTATAAATACCACCCTCATATAGATGCACCCCACATCCTAATTTAATTAGAGGACAGCATTTAATTTAATTTGCATTTAATTAAAAGATGTATTTAAGCAGGCTTTTTTTAATTAACAGTGTATGCCCTGGAGGAACCATGACTTTGTGCTCGGAGAACATCTAAAGGGGAATGAATAAAGCATCGGATGATGTGGGAGTCTGGAAAGTGTATTTACTTTCGGATGTATTACAAGGCGGTTTGACGGCAAAGCAGAGCCGCAGCCGAGAGCTGTCAGGACCCCGGTATCAGGTGAAGAGATCTACTTCATTACCGTCCATCATTACTGCTAGAACTTCATTATCCAGGCAGTATCTTCTAAAACCTCTCCGTCATCAAATATTTCAAAGCCTTTAAGTCCTCTCCCCTCCCGCCGCCTGCCGCTCTCTTAGTCTTTCATTTTCTCCATGTTTAATTTTCTAAGTTAAATATTCCACCATCAGACTTAAACCTCGGTAACCCACGGCGTTTATCACCACAGTAAATTCTTCACATTTGCCGCAGCACACTTTCATTAAAGTAAATGTGTGCCATATTTACCACTGGTTTAAAGTTAAAGTGATTTAAAAACACTGACCCGTTTTAGTCTCTGTCTCAATATGGGACTGGAGCTGTGGTGGCTGTTGGGACGTACATAGAACCAGCACAGTAGGGGGACGGGGATATGAGCAGTGTGACTACATTAGGCTTAATTAATTACTGAGTGTCTAGTCATGGTGATTTTAATTGGTCGTCTGTTCAATGTCGCTGAACATCAGAACACATCAGGATCCAGATCCTGTTTCATCCACCAAGTCTGTTCTTCTCTTTTTATTAGTGGAAATCCAAGGTTGTTTTATTAATTAGCACCAGCAAATGTTTAAAAGATGAAGTTTTACTGTCTCAGTGAGGAATAAAATTGTAGAATAAACTTTTTTTATTTATAAAACTTAATTCAGATATTTAACTGTAAACTGACTTGCATTAGTATGACACTGTTTTGTCTGAGCAATTGATGATTAAACCCCTGAATCAAGGACCCAACAGTGACAACCTGGCAGGGGTGAGGCTCGAACCAGTGACCATTTATTACTTGGTTGGTAGGTGGGTGGTGGGGAGGTAGGTGGGTTCGGGGTGGATGGATGGATGGATGGATGCAAGCAAACTGTGCATCTGGCATAATATTAATAGAAGCAGTAGTGTGTGTATTCTTATAAACAGGATATACAGATATGCAAAAGCAAATATAGATACATGGATATTGTTATCTGTATAAAATATGTACGGTATGTTGGTTATTAAAATAGGATTATAAACAATAGGAGCAATAATAAACAGTGTCATAACCTATGACTACTACCACATTGTTCCTCCACTAGGCTCTGTGGGATGTCATATATTCTGTCTCACACTCTGAGGCCGGTGATATGTAGTAGAACCTTGACAATACCTTAAAGTCTGTCTGATTTACTTTATTACTGTGGCTACTGTAGATCTGTCAAAGCTGCTTTACTGGTGCAATACCTTAAATTCTTTTAGATATGGTTTATCCCTTTGTACCTTGCGATCTGTCATGTCTGGTTTACTACTTTGGTACCTAAGGATCTGTCCGGTCAGGCTTCTCACCGTGTACATTTAGATATGTCAAAACTGGGTAATCTTGTAGATCTGATTTTCCCTTCAGTATGTTAACACTGACTGATTCGTCAGACTAAGCTACTGATGAACCAGACTGATCTGATTTAACTCTGTAGGAAGTTCAGATCTGTCTGGTTTGGTTTTTCACTGTGGTACCTTAAGGTGTGTTGATCTGGTTTATCCCTTTGGTACACTAAGGTGAGTCAGATCTTTTGTGGGTTGTCATTGTGATACCTTAACATCTGCTATATTCTTTTGTCTCAGGTTTATTACTGTAGTACCCTAAGAACTGTTTCAGCTGCTTGATCCCTGTGCCAGTCAAAATCATTCTTTTTGTGTTGTACATGTAGATCAGTCGACAGTCGATTTATTTATGTAATACGGTAAGCACGCTGGCTTAGTGGGTAGCACTGTAGCCTCACAGCGGGAAGGTCTTGGGTTTGATCCCCGGGTGATCTAGGTCCTTTGATTTTCCTCTGGGTACTCTGGTTACCTCCCACAGTCCAAAGACATGCCACAAGGTTAACTGGAGACACTGAATTGTCCTGTAGGTACTTGCGATGGACTGGTTCCACATCCAGGGTTTTACTGTGAGCCTTGCGCCTATTGAAGAGCTGGGATAGGCTCCAGTACCCCTACCCGACCCTGATTAGGATAATGGGTTAAAGAAAATGATGAACTGAACTGAACATTGTTCAGACCTGTTCTGTCTCTCTGAAATGTGCTTATTTTTACAGACCTTGTTTTTCCAAAATTGCCGGTTTCACTGATTTGGACTGTTCGGAATTATTCTTGGGAAAAAAAAAAGCAGCTGGAATATAAATAGACCAACTTTCTCCCACCACATCCAAACCATTGTCAGAGGTTTGATTGACAGGTCATTCTTTATGGTCAAAAGACACTGTTGCTATTTAGGCTAGATTTTGTTTTACTCATTTTTCAAAGACATGCAAGCAAAATTATTTTGTCCTTTGTTACTTAAAATGGCTGATCTGTAATCCTGCTGTTCCACCAGGGTATTAAAAGTCTTACCTAAATATTTTTTTAATTGTGCTGATGGATCTGGTAAAAATAATGATACCTTTATGAGATTTCACTGGATGTTCAGCACTATCCGTTCTTGTTTGTCTTTCTATAGTCTGAGAAATGACCTGGAATACTCCCGCTTATATCTGGGTGTTTGAAGTATCTGTTAAATCCTTGAGAGATCTAAAGGTCTTCAGTGGCAGTGGTAATTATGAATCCCGGTTGGTTCTATAACTGATTTTTGTGCTCTGTACATCTGAAGTTAAAAGCTTCTCCTCTAAAAAGATGCTCTCAAAAGCTTTGTGTAAATATTAGCTGTGAGTAATCTCAAAACCTCAAAATTATGTGAACTATTCAACCATGGCTAACAACCACCGCTAACACAGCCCGAAATTTTGTGTGTGTGCGTACTTACATTTCTCTAGAGTTTTAAATGCCAAAGCTGTTTTTGTTGCTGTGACGATTCACAGTGGTTATTTATCTGGTAAGCTCTGTACCCGTCTTACACGGGGCATCAAGGGTTCATGGTCAAGACTAAATAAATAAGTAAATATAAGTAAATAACAAACTCGCACTAACTCCTTCGCTGCTGCCAACTTCACAGGCGTTCGGCAGGGGGGGGGGACCCACACGTTTAAAAGTTGAATAAAGAAAGGCGGCATTCCTTCTGTTATTTCTTCTGATGGTTGCCAAGGTTGTGGAGGGCAGTACTTTGCGATGTTGGCTGTAATTATGGGATGTTGGCTGTAATCTCTGTAGCTGTTGGCTGAACAAACACACACAGTGTGAGTTCATTCAGATTCACATCAGAGAGGTGGACACACTCTCCACTCACATCATTTAAATGCTAATACAGAGCGGGAGAGTGGGCAAATACTTATGTCAATATTTCTTCCCCCTGTGTGTGTGGGGGTGTGGTTAGAGCCTCAGTAAAAGCTGGAAATGTTGGCCTTTTGCCATCTGTCTGTACGAATGGCCTACAAGCTAGCATACATCAGGACTGTATTTTATATTTCTCATATCGGTTTTACCTTTAAAATGTTCCATTCAAACCCTTATGTCTGTTCTCTCCACCTGCCAATTACCCGAAATGTTTCTGGGTTTTCCTTTGCTAATTACCCAAATATTCTGTCCATTCAACATCCCAAAATAAGAGGGCAACACCTGCAAGCAGTTTGACTCTTGGCCAGTCATGGATTGACATGGAATATCTCATTATGGAATTACTCCACTTTATGTTTGATTTAGCATTTTTGTTATACAAGAATAATTAATGCAGTGATGTCTTTTTGAAGACCCAATAATCTGTGCGTAATTGCAAAGCTCAACACATCTGAACAAATGAGCTGATGATCCCTGATGCCACCGTTTAACACTTTTGGATTTTTTTTAACTTAATTTTTTTACGTATTATTAGGAATCTGAGGTTTCTGAAGGCATTTTATTTGAAGGGTGGGGACGGGATAATTTTTTAAATTCCAAAACACTTTCTATCTAAATACACCCACCAGCAAAGCCTGGAGGTTTTCTTCATCTGAGTTTGCCAATGAAAAACACTTAGTCCCGGTGGGTCTTCCACTGCAGACAGAGTATTTATAGGGAGTTTTGACAAACGGCACCTTGGCAGAAAAAAGCTGGCTCACACTTGGCTGGCGCTCTGCTGTGACCTTGGCTGGTTGGAGTTTAGTAAATGAGAGGAAGTTAGATTTAGCTCCAGCCTGACAGGTTCAGTAAAAGATGGAGGGAGGAACGAGGATGGAATGATGGGACGTGTGTGTGTGTGTGGTGGCGGGGGAGCGATGGGGGGCGGTGAATACCTTTACAATCTCCACAAATCTCTCGATGTGAAATTGAACTGTGGGGAAAAAAATACCAAGCTGTTAGCCGGGCTTAGCATCGCAGCGCAAACATACTCTACAACCTGAAAATATTATAAATTATAGGGAGACTTATTGCATTCTGTTCTGTATAACAGACATATAGCAACATAAGTCTCTCAGCAAGAAGTCAGGACACCACAAGCCTAGTGTTTTTAAGTACTGTACTGATGGTAGGGAACATAATTCTTTGAAAAGATTTTTCTTCAGTTGGCACTTGTATACTACAAATTGTGCTACAATTACTCTATACTAATGATAATCAAAGCGTATCATTTGGCTGTGAGTAGCACTGTCACCTCACAGCAAGAAGGTCTTGGGTTCACTCCTCAGACATGTATGTTTTCCCCGTGTCTGTATTTCCATCTGAAAACATGACGTCAGGTTAATTGGAGACACTGAAAAGTCCTTCAGGTACCTAGCCACTAGGATGCATTCATCAGGGATGGTTGTACCAAGAATGGTATCCGATCAATGGTGACTGCACAGAGACGAGGAATAATGGGAATCGGGGTATGTGTCTACACACAAGGCTATCTGTATATGAACCTGTCTGGTGCAGGTGAAAAGATGCAGTCAGTAGTGGACATGTGTCATGGGGACTCTTCTCAATCTGGAGTGAAGGTTGAAAGCAGTAAATGGGAAGCATGAGGTAATTGAACCACACTAGATTGGGAGGAAAGTTGGGTGAAGAGCAGCCAATGATGCATCATTATCATCATCATCCCCATGAAAATCTTCTGAAGGTTTAAATCCAAAAATCAGATGCAAAGAATCAAACACATCCCATAACTACTCCTCCCACCCTCTCTGCTTCCTAGCAAAGTATTAAAGTAGGGAAAGTTTTTGAAGATCCCTTCAAATGTATTTAACTTTTGTGGAACATTTTACATGTTGGTTGTTGGTAAGATGTTTCTGTAAAATGAACAAAATAAAGTCCTGCTTGACTTGAATCTACTACAATCAGCCTCATATTTGTCAATTAGCATAATTGCCATAATCATTAAATTTAATACAGAACATTATTTTACTTCCATGTAGCAGCACACAGGCTGAGGGAGATCTGTATTATTTGGATAGGCTGTCACACTTCTTAGCTAACATAGGAAGATATCCACGGCTGAATAGACAGGGAGTGTCGAGTTCACAGCCGGAACACACTGTCAGTTCCACCTCGCGGAACCCCAGAGATTCGTCTGTGGCTGGTACACTGGATGTGTCCATAATCCTCTTGGGACATTCATGTAATTTCTTTCCTGAATTCCGTCTAAATAATTCTTTCTCAATGAGAACCTCTTAAACTTCACAGAGATGCAGGCAGGTCCACAATTAATACAATTTAATGAAACAGCATCACTGGAACACTAAGTACCTTCTAAATGTTAGAATCGCTAACCAAATAAAGCTTGTTAATTTTAGTCCAAAATTACAATTCAAAACGCCTTATTTATTTATTAGGATTTTAACATCATGTTCTACACTTTTGGTTACATTCATGACAGACAGACACATGACATTGAACCCAGGACCTTCTTGCTTTGGGCAACAGTGCTACCCACTAAGCCACTTTGCCGTCCCAAAAGGCCTTATTAACATTTCATATTAAATTAGAATGAAATATCATTGGGCACCCAGCTTTACAGCGACCACACCAGTGCCGACATTCTGAACTTCTCATTTTTGTCAGCCAGCTGGGCACCATCTAACAGGCACAACAAGCAGCAGTTTTTGATCGACTCCAAAGGCTGGGCACCACCCTGGTCACTAGGATGCACAAACCCAAGCCCGTATTAATAGAACTGCATTAGGGCACCTGGTGTAAAAACCATGCCAAATCAATAAAGCGGATCACGATCCACTGGACAAATTAATAATCCTCTAGAAAATCTTATCTTAATGGCTTTCTTCAAAACCCACCACATTTACATATTTATGTTTCTCTATTCGTTATTAAAACTCACTTTTTTTTCTAAAGTGACAAGGTCATTTTTGGAAACACATTATAAAAATGTCAGTCAGATGCAGAGAAAATTCTGCATTCATAGAGAGTTAGAGAAATTATTCCAGCAGCTAAAGGTAAAAATTAAAATAAAAAAGTGTGATTTGTTTTGGAGTAACACTAAATTGGATTATTCTTTTCTGACAGTAAGTTAAATTCTGATTATGGTGTTAGTATAACACTGTTCTTGTCTGTGTGTAACATGATTTGTGATGGTGGGTGACAGTAATGCTGCTAGTTACAGTATACTCCCACAATTTAAAGTATTTTTTTTTCTTTTGCTCTTCTCTAAGTCTGTAGTCAGTTCTTTTACTCGTCTGTAAGTCTGTAGTCAGTTCTTTTGATTTTCTGTATGTCTGTAAGCAGTTCTTTTGCTCGTCTGTAAGCAGTTCTTTTGTTCTTCTGTAAGTCTATAATCAGTTATTTCGCTTTCCTATATGGCTGTGATCAGTGTGTTTGCTTTTGGATGGCTTTAGGAAGCAATTCTGCTTTCCTATTTGCCCCGTATTGGTATTTTTTCTTACCTACAGGATTGTAGTCTGTTATAAAGTAATTTTTAGTTGTTATAGTAACTGTTTTGGTGTGACTGTAACTAACATTACTCTGTTACAGTCACACAGATCAAGTTATAAAGAACAGTTACTATAATACCATAAATACCACAGTTACAGTCACACAAAAGCTACTGTAAAACAATAAATATCACAGTTACTGTCACTCAAAACAGTTACTGTAATACCATAAATACCACAGTTACAGACACAAAACAGTTACTGTAACATCATAAATACTACAGTTACAATCACACAAAACAGTTAATGTAACACCATACATACCACAGCTACAGTCACATGAAACAGTTACTGTAACATCATAAATACTACATAGTCACACGAAACAGTTACTGTAACGCCATAAATACCACAGCTACAGTCACACGAAACAGTTACTGTAACACCATAAATACCCCACAGTCACACGAATTCTACCCACTTAGCCATCATGCCGCCCCACCAGACCTGTTTCTGTTAGACCATACCTACCAGTTATAGTAACTGTTTTGGTGTGACTGTTTCGGGGTTGTGACAGTGTGATGGTAACTTGTTTGGTACAAGTAAAAGTAGATCTGTTAAGTTCTTGTAACAGTAAAATGGATTATTGTTTTAAAAATGTAAATTGTATACAAAGTTTATATGTGTGCGTGGGCTTTTTAAAAAAATATAATTAATCCTTTCCCTGGTAGTTGCCTATGTGTGACTCTTAATTGCCCACCACACACCCCAGGCTCAAGTAACCCAAAATTGAATTTGACCCCCTGTCAATCACACACACACGCACACACACACGACCATTTAACTAAAATGTTACCAGGAGGTTTACACACCCGTCTCATCCATTTGATCAGTGCGGTTTGTATCACCCTGCCCAGCCACTATGACCTCCTATTGGCTGGATTTGTTTTTTATTTGTTCTTGTCCCCTGTAGCGACAGAGCGGACTGTGAACACGGCCTCCTGCTGGCATACACACAGTGTGTATACAGTGTATAATCCACCTTTAACTCTTTCCAGCAGAATTTTTACAAGCCTTATTAGATTTTTAGGTAATAATAAGGATACTGATCATTTTACTTACATTTTAGACTGTAGATGCTTAATTCCTTCTTCCGTTCGGCTATAGTTCATTACTGTTCTGCTAAATGGCACTAGTCAATGTATTTATTCATTTTCCTTAACATTTGGCATTTCTTATCCATCTGCAGTCGGTTACTCAGTTCTCATATTGACATGTAGATTTCTTTATGTTTGGCTTTTTCGGCTCTCGCGTTGGCCTGTAGTCATGTTTTCTGCTCTCGTATTGCTCTAGGATGAATATTTTGCTCTCGTATAGGTCATCCATTGATGATTTTGCAGTGCTATATGGCTTTAGTTCCCCCTTGCTCTCCTCCGAGGCTTTTGTTAGATATTTTGCTCTTCTATCATGTTGTAATGATTTTTTTTGCTGTGTGATAGGTTCAGTTCTTCTGCTTTTATATGTGAGCTGACTTTTGTACTTCTTTAATGTTCTAGTCAAACCCAGTTATTATTAATATTATGGATTTATTATTGTTTTTGATCATTATTTATTTTTGATAGGGCAGAATATAATAATTTTCCAGTAGTCTGGTTTTTTTTGTTGCTTGCTTTTTGGTCTGCAGTCAGTTCTATATTCAGTTTTTCTATTCTTATAAGGCTGTTATTAGTGACTTGCTTTCCTACATGTCTGTACTATCTGTTTGGGTTGTATTGAAATACATCTGTCATCAATTTAGTTGTCCTTCCAATAAGGCTGTGATCAGTGATTATCTTCTACAGAACTATATTCATTTGTTTTTCTCTTTGATTTGTAGTCTGATTTGGAAGTTTGTGCTGACCTACAGGTCTGCAGTTGATTATTTAGCTCTTTTTGGTGGGTTTGCTTTCCTTTGGAGCTGTAGTCAGTTCTTTTGTTCTCCTAAGTAGTTTCTTTACTCTTCTTTAACTCCTCCTGGCATGTAAGAAGGAACATTACTGCAGGTCTTTCATTCATGCATGCATGGATATTGGTGCAATACATAAATGATCTATATTCATAGTTTAATATATATTTTCCTTATATCTTTACGGTAATATACTTAAATTCACTTCTTAAAGGGAATATTTTAAGAGTTAATTACTTCACACTTTATGTAATTCCCAAAGGGGATCAATAAAGTCTTATCTTATCTTATTAGGCTATAGTTTGTAATTTACATCCTACGTGTCAATAGTATTTAATATTATTATTTTTTAGTGCTGTAATAAGTTCACTTTTTTATTTATTTTTATCAGTTATTATCAAAGACTATAGTTACTTTACTTTCTCATTTGTGCTCTGATTTTTTTTTGTGCTCACTTTTAGCATGCAGTCAGTGGTTTAGCTCTTTTATAGGGCTGTCATTGTTTATCTTGCTCTTCTTTAGGGCTGTATTCAGTTCCTGTGCCATCCTTTAGGGCAGGAATCAGTTCTTCTACAGGTCTTATATTCTTCTATACACTACTGCTTGTAGTTTTTTATATTGCTATATTAAGGTGATGCCGTTGGTTATTTTGATATTTTTAAGGGCTTTTAGGAACTTTTAGTCAGTTCCTTTGCTCTGCTCTAGGGCTGTAGTCAGCACTGTCGCTCTACTGTAGGGTAGTATTTAGTTCCCGCTGTCCTCTATTGAGATGTTATGGTCAGTTATTTAGCTCCTAGCGCTGTCAGTGTTTGCTGGTGGACTCTGTCCAAGTAATTAGTTCATCCTCCTCATGTGTAAGCCAAGAAGTAAAAGAATGATAACAGAAGAGCGTAACGAGGGCCGGTAACTCAAGGACTTTGTGCAGATGTGTGTGTGTGTGTGTGTGTGTGTGTGTGTGTGTGTGTGTGTGTGTGTGTGTGTGTGTGTGTGAGAGAGAGAGAG